>JAVJIF010023078.1:0-52284 GCA_038442645.1 Agave tequilana
CTTAGTTGCGTATTCAGATTTTCGGTCGTATTTTTTTCGATTTGTTTCCTGTATTTATTCTGTATTATGAATTCCTTATATGACTGTTTTGTCTTGGATTGGATTCGTGGATTCGGAGTCAGCCCTAGTCTGAACCGAAGGCCCGATCCTAGAGTATTACTCGATTTAGACATTCTGATAATTAGAATTGACCGATTTTAGTTTTAAATATCATTTTCCAATATTATATATTTTCTATGATTTTCTAGATTTTTCTGGAATTAAAATGAAAGTCTTCAAAACCGGTGTCGGCCAGTGCCGCTGACCGATTCCCGGATTTTTAATTCTCAAACAGTTTAGAATTTCATGATGGTCCTTTAGGCTTTATTCCTTAGAATCATATTTTCTACCTACATTCTTTTTCTGAGGATTTTATGAATTTATGAAAATTCCATCGGAGTCGGTAGATAACTGATTCGGGATTTTTAGTTTCAAAACTATAAAGTATTTCTTAAAACGGATTTCACTATGATACTTAATATAATATTCTTGATTTTTGATAATTATTTTGGGTCGTTCCGAGATACTTGAATTTCGGACAATTCCGGTGTTTTCCCGAAAGATTTCCGCATCTGCAACTGAATCCCGGGAATCCGCCACTTCCATTATTTTCGTCTTCTCTCCCGAGAAAATATCTTCTCATTATAATTTCTTTTCCTTTCCTTTTATTCTCTTCCTTCCTCCACAAGCTAAAGCTTTTCCAATTTCCCCAATTTTCCAAATTCCATAAACTCCACCAACTCCCACCTACTTCCTCATTATTGTCACTCCACCTCACCCTCTCTCATGGCCGGCCAAGTGTCCACTTGAGAGACACCTCACCTCCCCTTCTTTTTACACAAAACCCCCTCACTTCCATTTAATTTGCATCTCCTTCACAAAATCCAAAACATATAAATGCTTTTCCTTTACATTTCTATTTCATTTTTTCCTTCTCTCCACCATCTCTTCTCCACCAAAACCCTAACCTCCTTCAACTCCTCTTCATCTCCATCACCACAACAACAACCACCAACTCCCAAGAGATCACCAAGGTCATCTTCCTCCTCCTTCATCACCATAGGAACCACCACCACAAGTCATCTACAACTCCAAAGCCCCATCTTCTTCTTCATCACAACTTCCATCACTACCACTCTTTTGGTGAGTAATTTTCATCACCAAGGCTTGATTAATTCTTAGTATACTTAAGTTTATCTATCATGTTCAATTGTGTCTTCAAATCCATGATTATTTAGCCATCAAACAAAACCCTAGAAAATCTGTTCTGTATGCTGTTTCAGTCGATTAGTCGACTAGACCTAGACATTAGTCGACTAACTTATTCTGTCCTGTGAAACACAATTCTAGGAAACACAGTATTAGTCGACTTACCTTAGTTCCTAGTCGACTAGAGGCCCTTAGTCGACTACACCCTTGACCTAGTCGACTAACCCTTCCTGGACCAGAAACCTTAACTCTCTGTATCTCAGATTAGTCGACTAAATCTGAGATACAGAGAGTTAAGGTTTCTGGTCCAGGAAGGGTTAGTCGACTAGGGTCAAGGGTGTAGTCGACTAAGGGCCTCTAGTCGACTAGGAACTAAGGTAAGTCGACTAATACTGTGTTTCCTAGAATTGTGTTTCACAGGACAGAATAAGTTAGTCGACTAATGTCTAGGTCTAGTCGACTAATCGACTGGAAACAGCATACAGAACAGATTTTCTAGGGTTTTGTTTGATGGCTAAATAATCATGGATTTGAAGACACAATTGAACATGATAGATAAACTTAAGTATACTAAGAATTAATCAAGCCTTGGTGATGAAAATTACTCACCAAAAAGAGTGGTAGTGATGGAAGTTGTTGATGAAGAAGAAGATGGGGCTTTGGAGTTGTAGATGACTTGTGGTGGTGGTTCCTATGGTGATGAAGGAGGAGGAAGATGACCTTGGTGATCTCTTGGGAGTTGGTGGTTGTTGTTGTGGTGATGGAGATGAAGAGGAGTTGAAGGAGGTTAGGGTTTTGGTGGAGAAGAGATGGTGGAGAGAAGAAAGGAAAATATGAAATAGAAATGTAAAGGAAAAGCATTTATATGTTTTGGATTTTGTGAAGGAGATGCAAATTAAATGGAAGTGAGGGGGTTTTGTGTAAAAGAAGGGGAGGTGAGGTGTCTCTCAAGTGGACACTTGGCCGGCCATGAGAGAGGGTGAGGTGGAGTGACAATAATGAGGAAGTAGGTGGGAGTTGGTGGAGTTTATGGAATTTGGAAAATTGGGGAAATTGGAAAAGCTTTAGCTTGTGGAGGAAGGAAGAGAATAAAAGGAAAAGGAAAAGAAATTATAATGAGAAGATATTTTCTCGGGAGAGAAGACGAAAATAATGAAAGTGGCGGATTCCCGGGATTCAGTTGCAGATGCGGAAATCTTTCGGGAAAACACCGGAATTGTCCGAAATTCAAGTATCTCGGAACGACCCGAAATAATTATCAAAAATCAAGAATATTATATTAAGTATCATAGTGAAATCCGTTTTAAGAAATACTTTATAGTTTTGAAACTAAAAATCCCGGAATCAGTTATCTACCGACTCCGATGGAATTTTCATAAATTCATAAAATCCTCAGAAAAAGAATGTAGGTAGAAAATATGATTCTAAGGAATAAAGCCTAAAGGACCATCATGAAATTCCAAACTGTTTGAGAATTAAAAATCCGGGAATCAGTCAGCGGCACTGGCCGACACAGGTTTTGAAGACTTTCATTTTAATTCCAGAAAAATCTAGAAAATCATAGAAAATATATAATATTGGAAAATGATATTTAAAACTAAAATCGGTCAATTCTAATTATCAGAATGTCTAAATCGAGTAATACTCTAGGATCGGGCCTTCGGTTCAGACTAGGGCTGACTCCGAATCCACGAATCCAATCCAAGACAAAACAGTCATATAAGGAATTCATAATACAGAATAAATACAGGAAACAAATCGAAAAAAATACGATCGAAAATCTGAATACGCAACTAAGTACGTATTCCGGGAACGGGGTATTACAAAAATCTTATAAAACAAACCTAGACTCAAGTCTTGATCTTGAAGGTCTTCACTTGAAGTCTTCTCATCTTCTTGACTTGGTCCAAACTTGATCCAACGAGCTAGACTCCTCTTGAGTACTTGATGTGGTCTTGATGCATAAGCTCTTGAATCAAATCGTGCTAGCTCCTAAACTTGACTTTAAATCCTTTGTTGAAGCTAAACACCAACTAAGATCTTGATCATAAATCTGAGATTAATTAAACACAAGATCATTAGTACTATAACTACATGAGTTGATCATCATCAAAAATAGAGTGATGGGCTTTTGGGCCAACAGATTAATAGTGGGAGTTGCATGGTGGGAGAAAACCAAGAGGTAGGTGTTACATGATTAATGGTAGGAGGTGTAGGGATATCCATATTTATCATTGTTTATAACACTCCCCGTAAATGTCCCTTATGAGAATGTGTCTCATTAAAACTTCCTAGTAAAAATCCTATAAAAAAATTAGCAAAGAAAAAACATTCTTAATTACAATGTTTGGCATGCCTCGTTAAAATCTTGCTAGAAAAATTCAGTGGGAAAAAAATCATGACTAAGAAAAAAGAGTACAATGCACAAACAAAGCTCTCCCTGAAAAATATACTCCTAGATGAAATATACTCCACTTTCAGCATGTAATATCTTTGAGGCGGTGTACTCGAATTTTAATATACTGGCTTCTTGAATGTAGATGTTGGCAATTCTTTTGTGAATAAATCTGTCAGATTGTCACTTGACCGTATTTCCTGAATATAAATATTGCCTTTCTTATGGAGCTCATGTATGTAGAAGAACTTCGGTGATATGTGTTTGATCCTGTCACCTTTGATGTGACCTCCTATAATTTGTGCAACACAAGTTGCATTATTTCAAACAATGTTGTTGAAGTATCTCTCGTTGAGGACAATCCACATGATTCTCGAATATGCTGAATCATAAATCTTAACCATTTGCATTCATGATTTGCTTTATGGATTGAAAGAATTTCAGAATGATTGGATGAAATGACAATCATAGTTTGTTTTACAGATCTTCATGATATAGCGGTCATCATATGTGAAGACATAGCCTATTTGTAATTAGATTCGAATTTTAGACTCAGAGTCAGCCCTGGTCTGAACCGGGGACTCGATCCTAGTATACTGCTTAATTTGATCTTTTTGATAGTCAGATTTAACCGATTTCAGTTTTAAATATTATTTTTCAATATTTTAGATTTTCGTGATTTTTTAATTTTTTAAATTATTCTGCAAAATTTTCAAAACTGGTATCAACAAGTGTCACCAATCGATTCTTGGATATTTAATTCACAAATATAGCTGAATTTCTAGAAATTACTTTCACATTGTTCCTCAAGATTATTTTTATTATCCTAACGCTTTGGAGATTTTTCTAAATTTATTAAAATTCGACCGGATTTGGTGGCGACCTATATCGTTGATTGATTTCAGGATTTTTAATTTAAATATTGGATTGAATTTCTTAAATCCAATTTCGCCATGTACCTCAATATAATATTTTCTATTTTATTGAATTTTTTGAGATTTTTCAAATTTATTCAAAATTTAATCTATTACATTATATATTATTTTAATTGGTTTTCCCTCTCTTTTCTTCTTCTTTCTTTCTTTCCCTTCCTTCTCTTCATCCGGGCTTGCCACATGGCTAAATCCTAGCCCCCCAATAAATATTTCTTTTCCTCGCTTCCCTCATTCTTTTCCTCTCTCTCTCCACCCTTTCTTTCTCTCCACCCTCACACTCTCTCCCTCTCAACCAGGCAATGCCCTAGCCCAGACCTGGTGCCGCCCTCGTCGGTTGACCTCCGGCGGCCCTTTGCAGCGTCGGTGACCGTCTTCAGGCTCTGATCCCCTTTCCTCTTTTCTCTCTTCTCTTTCTTTCTCCCTCTCTCTGACTCCTTCTTTTTCCCTCTCTCCCCCAAAGCCCCTCTTCGGTCTAGATCCGGCCATCCCCCATACCCAGCCTCTGGCAACGACCACCCTCGGTCTCCTTTCTTTCCTCCTCCTCTTTTTTCTTTTTCTTTTTCTTCTTTTCTTTCTCTTTCTTTCTTTCTTTCTTTCTTCTTTCTTTTCTCCTCCCCCTCTTCTCCTCTTCTACCTCCTCCTCCTTGGGCCCAAATCCACGCCGCCTATGGCCGGCGACCGCTGTCGTCAACCATCTGGCCGGCTGTCCCCCTCTCTTCTTCTTCTTTTTCTTCTTTTCCTCCTCTTTCTTCTTTTTCTTCTTCTTCTCTTCCTCTTCTTTTCTTTCTTCCTTCCTTTTTCTGATCCTCTCTCCTACTTCCTCCCTCTCTTCTCTCTCTAGTTCTCTCTCTTCTCTCACTGTTCTCTCTCCTAGAGATTTACGTGCATGTGTGGTATTTTGAAGTTCCCTGGATTTTCATGGCGTATTCTGAGATATTTAGGCGAATGATTCTTGCTTTATTTGGGTACCCCACTTCGACAGATGTTTTATTGTATTTTTGGGTTTATATATTGTACTTTGGAATCGTATTGTTGTATTTGGTGGACATGTGTGTTTTTATCGGTGTGGCGTATTTGTATCGATGTGACGAATATTTATAATGGCGTAGTTTAATTCTTGTACATGTATACTGTTGTGATATCAACTCTATTATTGTGCTTGGTCGACCCTTTGTAGTTGTTAGCCTCTGGGCTCAGCTTCCGGGCTTAACCGCTCCACGATTTTATACTCCAGCTTTTGGGCTTAAACTCCATGGTTCTAGATTCGCCGATAGCCTAACTAAGCCATGTGTCTGCGAGCCGAGCTTAATTACATAGCCTCGTCAGGCACGGTTTAGCTATACTCTCACCTTCCTCACTTTCTGGGTTTACTAACTGTATTGTGTGTCTGCAAGCCGAACTTAATAACGTAGACTCAGCAGGCACGGTCTAGATGTACTCCTGCTTGCTCATCCTATGAGCTTAACCTCTTAGCGATTCTCTTACTTGTTATCTATATAAGCATGTGTTGTTTGCTACTAACATCTCCTGCAGGTACTTATTCAGCCTCCGGGCTTAACTGCTCTGCGGTTCTATTCTCAGCCTCTGGGTTTAACCTCTCTGAGGTTTATTAAAGTCTTTTGGACTTTATTTACGCTGCGCCTGCCTAGCGTTCAACATCTTATCGCTAACTTCATTGAGCGTAGTTATGCCGTGAGCGGCTTCGCCATGTGCGGTAGCATAGCTTTCATATGCTCACTTTGCCATGTGCGTTTAGCTGTGCCGCGAATAGTAATCATGCCGAGCGTGATGGCATCTAGTGCTGTACATTAGCTTCGCTCCAGCTTTGCTTAGCTCCACTTGGATGTTCGCTTGCTCTCTTACTTGTTTGCCTACTTGATAGTTTAATTAATTCTTTATTTAATGGTTGTGAAGAATTTAAAATCCTTAATTATATTGTTTTCCAAAGACTGTATTGTTTTTCGGTGTTCGCATCGATCACCAGTATCGATACTATTTTCTAGTATTGTGTTATGCGTCAGTTGATAACTACTTTGCTTATCACTTGTCATGCTTTAACTTGATGTGTTAACACTTATCGTGTTATCACTTGACACCTGACATCTGACACCTGCATGTTATCACCTGTATGTTATTACCTGACACTTGCAATGTTTAACAGTTGACTCATGATTATTACATTATAGGAATGTAATAACTGATATCCTGATATACTCCAGTACTCCTGTACTCCTGTTCACCTGTACCTGTCATGCTCTTGCTCATTCTTGTATTCTGATAATCATAACGAACTATAAAAATGGCAATTTACACCGGATCAGGGGAAATTGATAGACTTCAATTGGTGAGTATATTTACAACGGTATTAGGTATGTTGTGCAACTAAAACTTTAGTTCTACTTGTGAGCCTTCAGGTGTTCCACGGGGTGTGCTGCCACCCCGATTATTGTACCCCTTCCTAGGGCATATAATATGACCTTTTGCCCAGATTCGCCTCGTGGTAGGTTCAGTATCAGCAATGGAACATCCTGGGTCATGGTTCTGGGTATGCACTGGATCTATTGTAAACATAACCCGCTGGTTTTCCCATCAGTTTTTATAACTAGTGTCGACTTATTCATATATGGCTATATGTAGGTTGGAACGTATGCTAGAGCACAAACCCAGATATATGGGTCAGATAAGTAATAATAATAAGATTCTAATTAATAATTCATTGTATTGTTTTGCAATTTGGGTTGTGTAAACTCAAGCTACGGTAACATGAGGTATAAGGTGTGTATATATATATGAGTGTTTTCTTTTTGGATTAATTCTTTCGACATACTTGTTTTATAAAACCGTAAACTAGGCTTGTACGACTGGTTTTGCCTGCATTCGGCTTTATCGGTTTTATTATTTCATCAGCTTTATGATATTTTCTTAGTTTATGAGACAATTCGGGTTATATGAAGTCAGGCTATGGTGACGTGAGGTATAGAGTATATATATGAGGGTTTTCTTGTTTGGATTATTTCTTCGATATACTAATCTCACAGATCCATAATTTGGGTTTGTACAACTGATTTTGTCACATACTTTCCTTGATACCTCATTGCCTGCTCATGTGTGTCTGTGCTCACGACATAATTTTCAATACATGTTTTTTGATTCGGATTTATCGATACACGTGTACTTATCTATGCACACCACTTGGCTCTTATCTTACCATTCGTTGGGCAGCTTTCTGACTCCCCTGAACCTGCATATTCAGTTCCCGGAGCTTGAACCGTGGTGCATTTCTGTTGATCAGAATTGCGCAGCGGTAGCATAATGGATCAGCGGTTGGCTGTCCAGGGTCTATTTCTTCTAGGCCCCCTGCTCGGCATTGGAGTTTCCTTTTTGCACTTGTGAGCAACCTCGTATTGGTCATACTTATATATCTTCTAGTAATTCTCACTTTTGTGCCTCTGGGTAATGTAATTGCTTGTAATATTATGTCACATCCTGTGATAACTTTGTAATTATATTTTTATGTTGGAATGTATAATAGACCACGTACTTTCGTACTCTGATTCATGTATGTACTAATGCTTAGCATATATATGTGAGATATTTTCGCCCTGCGTATATACGTCACAGTAACGTCTCCGTACCCGTGGGATCAGGGCGTTACAATGATTATGAAAATTAATTTTCAGTTTCCTTATGAATATACATGGACAGATAAAATTATTCACAAATCCCTCTTTTAGTACATATAAGAGTATTCACATATCCCTCTTTTAATAAATATTCACTAAGATAATTGTACTACATGTACCCTTATTATTTTAAACCATACAAGGATCGTTGCAGCTTAATTGAGTATAGATTATGAGATTTTGAACTATATTATTTAGGAATCTTGAATCCTCCAGAGATCTTCAAATATATGTCATTATCCAATGACCCATATAAATATGTCATAACTACATCCATGAGACGCATACCTAGTATTTCTGAGACTACCAAAGTGATCAAATAGTGAAAAGTAGTAGCATCTATTATAGAGATTATGTTTCTCCATGATCAATTCCAGGTCTCTGTAGAAAATCTTATGCTACAAGTCAAACTTTGTATCTTACAATCTCATTGTTTTCATTTGTTTTTCAAATAAATGCCACGTGCATGTTTTATATTCTCGGCATCTGGACTACAGGTCTTACTTTACGTTTTTCTAAAGACTCTAATTCTGCCTATTTGCTTCTTTTCATTTTGGTCAATCATTTCTATATCGATACTCTTTGATAGTTTGTGATTCGAATCCTCATCACTTCTGATGATTTCAAGTGTTACTGTGAAGACAAATATGTCATTAACAATAATATTACTTTTATCTCATATATCTCCAGTTGATACATAATTGATATCTTTTTATTTTCTTGTACATGTGTATCTTCAGAGACTTTTTGTTCTTTATCCATTAGCTTTATTGCATACTTTTGTTGTATGTACTCTTATGGAGTACTCATTCTATTGCCATCTTTTGTTTCGTGGACTCTTTCTGTTGGCCCAAAGGCCCATCACTCTAGTTTTGATGATGATCAACTCATGTAGTTATGTTTACTAATAATCTTGTGATGTTTACTTTCAGATACTTTATCAAGATATTAATAGGTGATTAGCTTCAACAAAGGTGTTTTTGGAGCTTTCACATGATGATTCAAGAGCCCGAGCGTCAAAGTTCATATCATGCACTCATTGGAGTCAAGCTCGGTGGATCACGTTTGGATCGAGTCGACTTGAAGACGGAGTTCGTCAAGAAGACTTCGGTACATAGTTTAGTTTAGTGTTTAGATCCATTTGTAAAGACTAGATAGTGTGATATGCTCAAGTTCACAACACACACACGTTTCATGTTTTGGTATTGGTTTTCGGTTTTTGTTTAACCGATCTTGGTTTTCATGAATAGACAGTATCAATACAAGTTTACATTATTTAAATGTATATTAGATATGTTTTATATACATGTATGCTTCATATCTTAGACAAACTTATTTTGATATGCCTATTCATGTGTTTTGGAGTTTTGTGTTTTAACAAAACATATTTTCAGATTTCAAATCAAAAACAATGATATATATATCTTTCATGTATATTGGACTTATATCCATATGCAACATGCTTCAATATTGTTTAAGTATCATGTTTTTGTATTTAGATGAGTTTTGGACAAAACAAATTTTCAATTCAAAAATCCAAGTTTTGGAAAATACGGATTTTGGTTTTTGGTAAAATTTCCATAACACAAAAAGAGTTCAAAATGTTTGTAACTTGATTTGATTTTTACTCAAACAAGTTTGTATATCAAAGATAATACAAGAACCTATTTTTGTGGAATTTTAAAAGTTTTATGGGATTTTATTTTAAAATTAAAACCCAAGTTTCAAGTCCTGAAAAAACTGCCTGCCAGGCTCTGGCGGTCGACCTGACCGGTCGACCGACGTGCATAAAACGTGCACGCTGGCCAGCCACTTGGGCCGGTCGACCGAGCGGTCGACCGACTGCAAGTACCCCACTCTCGGGTGGGGGCGGTCGACCGACCGGTCGACTGTAAAGCTTGGACGGTCGACCGAGCGGTCGACCGGCCAGAGAGCATTTGCTCTCTGGATTGGCACGGTCGACGGGCGGTCGACCGGAAGGCTCCAACGGTCAAATTTTTGACCGTTGGCGGTCGACCGGGCCAGTCGACCGCCAGCCGCCAGGGCTGAAAAACAGCCCCAACGGCTAGTTTTTCAATGGGGCTATTTATACCCCATTTGTAAGGGTTTTTGGTTAAGATTTTTAGTGAGAAAAATTTCCTACTTCTCTAGTGTTTTTACACAAGTTTTCAAAAGAGTTTTTGTGTTCATAAGATCATTCTTTATTTGTTTTTAAGAGTTGGAAAAATCAAAGAAAAATTTAGATTTGGGATATTTACTTTGTTCTTCATTTCTATCAAATACAAGTTGTTTTCCCAAGTATTTTTCTTTGTGTTTTTGTTTCTAAACTCTTTGTTTTTCATACTGGAGCTTATCATTCTATCCTATCTATTTAGGATCTTTTATTTGTGGGAAAGGTTGTTTGTGGTTGAGATAGACCACCAAGTTGTAACCCTCTTTATTTGTGATATTCCTCTTGGGTAGAGGTTGAATTGGAGTAGTTGTTAGCTCCCTCTAGTGAGAGGTTGAGGTTGTGGTTTGCTCCCTCTAGTGAGAGGTGGAGTTGTGTTGGATTTGTATCCCTCTTAGTGAAGAGGTGGATTGTGGTTGTTTGGCTAAGTGCCTACCCCTCTTGTGTGAGGTGGTGTTTGTGTTGCCTCTAGTGAGAGGTTGTATTGGTTGAGAGAGGAGTTGTGAACTCCTGATTGTATTGCCCCAAATTCTCAGTGGAGGTTTCCTGTGTGGGAGTCATGTGTGGACAAGTTAGTGGATTGAAAATCCTTCTCGGTGAAGGCGGGGACGTAGAGCTGGGTGCTCGAACCTCAAAACAAATCTTGTTGTTTGCGTTTGATCCATTGACTCTTATTCTCTCTCTTTACTTTGTGCCTTGCATCATTCATATTGTCATATCATAATTATATGCTTGGCTTGATTGTGTGTGCCTCACTTGTGCTTAACCACGAGAGCTTCATATAGCGCTTCAACTCTTATTCAGAGGAATCGAGAGGAGTTAGTCCAGAGCCCTTCACCGGGAATTCGGCTACACTCGTTGGTTGCATTAAGTGTGTTGCAAGTATTGTTTTAATTTTCGCATTCAGTTTATTAGATTAGCCTTATCACCTATTCACCCCCTCTAGGTGATTTCAATTGGTATCAGAGCCTACGCTCCTGATATTTGGTTTAACCACCTAGGAGTGTGATCTTGGTTAGCTAATCTATCATTTGCATTTGCACACTTATATTGTTTACACACACTCATGGATTGCTTGTCACCTCCCATGTTAGATGTCTCCAACATTGACATGTGAAAATTTAGGATGTCCATGTACCTAAAAACCCTAGGCTTGCATGTTTTCCTTGCCGCTACCAAAAAATCCTATCTTGGTAATAGCAAGCATATAGAGGCCAATACACAAGCCCTTGAGGCACTTAGAAGCACGCTTAACAAAGAATATCTCTCTATTGTTTCTAACTGTGATTCCGCCTTTGCAGTGTGGAACACGTTGACCTCCTCCGAGCTACAAGTGCCCAACATAATGGAGAAGGAATCTAGTGAGGATGAATCCGAACAATGATGCTACATGGTCCAAGGGAACGACTCCCTTGAGGTACTTTCGGACACTCAACTAGATAGTGCTAGCTCTTCATTTGATGATCTTGATAGTATGGATGCCAATGCATTAAATGAAGAGTTATCTATTGTTTGTGAGAACCTCCTTGAAAAATATAAAGCTTTAAAAAAGAAAACTTGTAAGTTAACAAAAGAAAATAAGGATTTGTTTTCAAACTTGAATTGGCTTTACAAGAGAAGGTTGAGATTTCAAATGAGTGTGACTCTTTGAAAACCCAACTTGAACTTATTTTAAATGAAAACAAGATTTTGAAAAACAAAAATAATTGCAATGAAGTTTTGAAGAAAAATGAGTCTTTAACTTCAAAACTTGATTTTATTTTAAAAGAGAATGATTCCTTGAAAATAAAAATTGCTTCTATTTCAAAGGAATTGAAAATTGTTTTAAAGAAAAATATTTCTTTGCAAAATGATATAGATACTCATGTTTGCCATGCTAGTGTAGCTTCATCTTCTAGCTCACCTATTGTATGCTCCACTTCTTCTAATATTGAAAATGATATAAATTTATTAAAGAAGAATATGGATTGTTTGGGCTCCACTTTGAGCATTGTGCCAAGAACCATACACGTTTGGAATCTATATTTTGAAAGAAACGAGTTCCATCTACGCATGCACACAAACCACAGCATACACATGCTCCTCACGGACACACCCATAACACTTTGTATGCTCATGTGTACGCTTGTACACATTATGGACGTAAGGTCCACCTTGCTAAATTTTGCTATGATAGAGTTCATGATGTAAATTTAGCAACTAAATTTGTTTGGGTTAGGAAAGGAACTAACCCCCATGGATCCAAAAGAGTGTGGGTACCAAAGACCACCCCTATTGTATTTGATGTAGGTGTGGGCTCTCGCATGATGTGAGAGCGATGGTGCCTTGAGGTGGATGCGTTCCGAGCTTAAAGAGTACAATTTGGATGCATCACTTTCAAGGGATGTTTGGTGGGAGGACCACCTTATTTTGGAGACTTGGAGAGTTGCCTTCTCGATTTTGGTAACAAGCTCTTACTCCTCATTTATTGTTTATATGCTTTTATATCATTGACTTTAGCATAGTTTGATGTTTCTTGATTAGTATGATATATGCCATGACATTTAGATTAGTGATAGACATGATTAGTATTTGAGACACCCATGTTTATATGGATTTATATTTAGTGTTCTCACTTTAGTTTAACTAGCATGTATGTTCTAGTTCTAATTCATGTGCATGTACATAATGATCATATGGATGTTTATGAGTTTTGTTTAAACATTTGCATTTCATGTTTTGAATTCTATGTTTCATGTTTTGATTACTAGTTTAGATGTTAGTTTTCATTAAAACTTAGATATATACTTGTACAACTAAAGAGCCACAAATAGATCATTATATGTTTGTGCTTGAAAGCTCATTTGTACTCATTAGATGTACCAGTATAGTCTAGTTTTGATGATTCAAACATTTTGACTTGTATTCCCATTTTGACATGTTTCATGTTTATGTTTAACTTCATGTATATATCTATCTTATCCAAACTATTGATTATACATATACATCCTTTGAGCCACTTGCCTTCATGCGTATATTTTGTGGACTCGTTATGTTTGGATATGTATGTATTCGTTAGTTTGTACAAGACATACATATGACTTGAAGATTAAACCGTTTTGATGATTTTCATGTTTAACAAAGAATTTTTTATATTGAGCTTAATTGACTAGTTTCATGATTATATGTTTCACATTACACTTGTACATTCATCTTATTTATTGTTTTCTCATGATTTGTTTTCATGAGTATAATATGTGCTATATAGATTTCGAGTGTTTAGTGATCATGTGATTTACATAGTTTTCATGAAATATAATTTTGTTTTATTCCTTACTTGAAGGATTTCGTACTAGTTTACAATTTTTTTATAACTAGTTCGTATTCTTCAATTGTTAGAGTTTTCAAACATACTATATTTTTTTTCAAACTTATTTTTGAAAATCCCTACCCATTGAAGGACGGTTGGTTGGGCGACCATGCCTTGTATGCTTAATATTAAAAATCATTTTAAACATGTGCATGAAATGGGTGGTAGGAAGTATGAGTTATACACTTGATCATATTATGTTTTCAATTGGTATCATTGGATCGTTTCAATTGGTATCAATATTGACATTCTATTTGTATACTCATATACATGTTTTATATATGTATGCTTACTCTTCATATAGTATCAATTCAATTGGTATCTACTTTTCATACATATATAAATGCTTTATTTGTGCTTACTATATATCTATATCTTTGAGCACAAATTTGGGTTATGCTAAGCTTGATTTTTAGTGCATATCATATTTTAATTGATTAGTTTTCAATTGGTATTTATACAAGCTTATGCATCGTTTTATTTGGTATTTCATAAAGGGGGAGAAAATTCGTATTTCATCTTTCAATTGGTATTTGGTTTACCTTTGATTTTCACTCCAATACTTTATGGTGAAAAATGATTAAAAAATGAATATTGATTTAATTTGGTATCATATGCTTTTATTGAAAAATTATCTTCAATTGGTATCCATATATTTCAATTGGTATCTATTGATCTATTCATTTCAATTGGTAAATTTAAATTGGTATCAAAATTTTTTTTCATTGGTATCAAAATTTCATTGTTATTTCAATTGGTAAAATGTTTCAATTACAATTAGAATTCAAAATTTATATTGTTTAGTTACAATTGGATTCTTAAAAATGTTTTGATATGAATTGTCTATATGCAAGGGGAGCTTAACATCTCTTCTACATATAGATCCATGTTGAGTGTATCTTATATTGAGGAGCTTGACAACTCTTCTTTATGCGGTACACGTGTGTAGGGGGAGCTTCACATCTCTTCTTATGCATTACATATTATGCGTTATGTGAATTAGGGCTTGTCATCCCTTCTTCATGTAATGCATATATGTAGGGAAGTTAACTTACCGTCTTCCTCTTCATGAATTTATATCACATTTATCCTTTATTGTTTTGTATTACGTTTTACCCCTTTGTTGATGATTGACAAAAAGGGAGAGAAGTATTTGGAGAAGTATTGATATAAATATGCATGTTTTTCTTGCTTTATTCAAAGGGGAGAAGTATTTGAGTTTATATGCATATTTATGTTTTGATGTTTTGTTGTTATTGATATCAAGAGAACATGTTTTTGTTTTATTGGTATGTTTTGTTTTATTTGTATCAAGAGCATTTATTTAAGAACTTGTTTATGTTAAAAAAAAGAAAAAGGAATTTATTTTAAAAATTTTGGTATTAAGAGCATGTTCATTGTTTTATGCATGCTCATGTTTGATATTCATTGCATATATTTATTGTTTATTGCTATGAGTTAAGGGGGAGCTTCTTTGAAGTTTTACTTTAATCCATGCATATATAACTCCATGAGTTTTGTCATCATCAAAAAGGGGAGATTGTTGGCCCAAAGGCCCATCACTCTAGTTTTGATGATGATCAACTCATGTAATTATGTTTACTAATAATCTTGTGATATTTAGTTTCAGATACTTTATCAAGATATTAGTAGGTGATTAGCTTCAACAAAGGTGTTTTTGGAGCTTTCACATGATGATTCAAGAGCCCGAGCGTCAAAGTTCATATCATACACTCGTTGGAGTCAAGCTCGGTGGATCACGTTTGGATCGAGTCGACTTGAAGACGGAGTTCGTCAAGAAGACTTCGTTACATAGTTTAGTTTAGTGTTTAGATCCATTTGTAAAGACTAGATAGTGTGATATGCTCAAGTTCACAACACACACACGTTTCATATTTTGGTATTGGTTTTCGATTTTTATTTAACCGATCTTGATTTTCATGAATAGATTGTATCAATACAAGTTTACATTGTTTAAATGTATATTAGTTATGTTCTATATACATGTATGCTTCATATCTTAGACAAACTTATTTTGATATGCCTATTCATGTGTTTTGGAGTTTTGTGTTTTAACAAAACATATTTTCGGATTTCAAATTAAAAACAATGATATATATATCTTTCATGTATATTGGACTTATATTCATATGCATCATGCTTCAATATTGTTTAAGTATCGTGTTTTTGTATTTAGATGGGTTTTGGACAAAACGAATTTTCAATTCAAAAATCTAAGTTTTGGAAAATACGGATTTTGGTTTTTGGCAAAATTTTCATAACACAAAAAGAGTTCAAATGTTTATAACTTGGTTTGATTTGTTCTCAAACAAGTTTGTATATCAAAGATAATACAAGAACCTATTTTTGTGAAATTTTAGAAGTTTTATAGGATTTTATTTTAAAATTAAACCCAAGTTTCAAGTCCTGAAAAACTGCATGCCAGGCTTTGGCGGTCGACCGTACCCAGAGTCGGTCGACCGGACCGATCGACCGACGTGCACAAAACGTGCATGCTGGCCAGCCACTTGGGCCGGTCGACCGAGCGGTCGACCGACTGCAAGTACCCCACTCTCGGGTGGGGACGGTCGACCGACCGGTCGACCGTAAGGCTTGGACAGTCGACCGAGCGGTCGACCGGCCAGAGAGCATTTGCTCTCTGGATTGGCACGGTCGACCGGGCGGTCGACCGGAAGGCTCCAACGGTCAAATTTTTGACCGTTGGCGGTCGACCGGCCCGGTCGACCGCCAGCCGCCAGGGCTGAAAAACAGCCCCAACGGCTAGTTTTTCAATGGGACTATTTATACCCCATTTGTAAGGGTTTTTGGTTAAGATTTTAGTGAGAAAAATTTCCTACTTCTCTAGTGTTTTTACACAAGTTTTCAAAATTTTGTGTTCATAAGATCATTCTTTATTTGTTTTTAAGAGTTGAAAAAATCAAAGAAAAATTTAGATTTGGGATATTTACTTTGTTCTTCATTTCTATCAAATACAAGTTATTTTCTCAAGTATTTTTCTTTGTGTTTTGTTTCCAAACTCTTTGTTTTCCACACTTGAGCTTATCATTCTATCATATTTATTTAGGATCTTTTATTTGTGGGAAAAGGTTGTTTGTGGTTAAGATAGACCACCAAGTTGTAACCCTCTTTATTTGTGATATCCCTCTTGGGTAGAGGTTGAATTGGAGTGGTTGTTAGCTCCCTCTAGTGAGAGGTTGAGGTTGTGGTTTGCTCCCTCTAGTGAGAGGTGGAGTTGTGTTGGATTTGTATCCCTCTTAGTGAAGAGGTGGATTGTGGTTGTTGGCTAGGTGCCTACCCCTCTTGTGTGAGGTGGTGTTTGTGTTGCCTCTAGTGAGAGGTTGTATTGGTTGAGAGAGGAGTTGTGAACTCCTGGTTGTATTGCCCCAAATTCTCAGTGGAGGTTCCCTGTGTGGGAGTCCTGTGTGGACAAGTTAGTGGATTGGAAATCCTTCTCGGTGAAGGCGGGGACATAGAGCTAGGTGCTCGAACCTCGAAACAAATCTTGTTGTTTGCGTTTGATCTATTGACTCTTATTCTCTCTCTTTACTTTGTGTCTTGCATCATTCATATTGTCATATCATAATTATATGCTTGGTTTGATTGAGTGTGTCTCACTTGTGCTTAACCACAGAACTTCATATAGCGCCTCAACTCTTATTCAGAAGAATCAAAAGGAGTTAGTCTAGAGTCCTTCACTGGGAATTCGGCTACACTCATTGGTTGCTTTAAGTGTGTTGCAAGTATTGTTTTAATTTCCGCATTTAGTTTATTAGATTAGCCTTATCACCTATTCACCCCCTCTAGGTGATTTCACTTTCAGAGTACCAATTTCCTTATTCAATTCTTATAACCTTCTCTTCTAGGAAAACGTATTTTTTGCACTGACTATTTTTGGTTCAGGGTGCTCATTATCTATTACTATATCTAGAGCGATCGCATATGTAAAGGCATTATCAACAATAATTTTCTTTATATTCTAGCTTTCTCTCATACTTATATAATTGAAAGAGATTTCTACAGATATATGCGCTTCTTCAGGTGTATGTGTCTCTTCAGAAGATATTTTTTCATTAATTATATATTGATCAGTTATTTTCTCTTAAATTTTACTTTTGAAAATTTATCCTTCTAGTGTTCTTTTCTTTTAGGGGTTTTTATCTTTTGAACCAATAGGATTACTATGCTTCAATGTTCTTTTGAAGTATTATCAGGTTGTCCTTCCGGAAATCCAAGCTAGACTATTTTTAGCTGATATATGAGATTTTGTTATTTTTCGTTGTGTCAGTAAATGCATCTGGTAATAGTTTGCAATTCTTTAAAAATAAATAACTTTTTGAACTTCGTGTTCACTTTGAATTGTGTATGGGTCAAGATGAGAGAATGATTGTGCATTTCATGTAATTTCATGCCGTTCTTTAGAAAGCGGCACTTTTTCTCCCATAACAGCGAGAAAATTATCTCATCAAAATGGCAATATGCAAAACGTACCTTAGATATATCACCGGTTAGGAATTCAAGATATCTAGTTATTGATGGAGAATCAAATCTAATGTAAATTCTAATGTTTGACAATCACAATATACCGGATGCATCAAAGTGAATGAGGAATTTAACAATATTTTGGGTGACTAAGCGGTCATGTCAAAGCATAAAAAGCTTTGATCATGAACTTCTGGTTCATCACAATATTTAATTTTATTACCCTTATTGTTATAAAGTATAGGACATATGAGAAAACTGAGAGTTTTTCTACTACACGCTTCTGACATGAGGCAATAGAAATAATACATAGATATTCTCTCTCCTCCTTGTTCATGGTTTCAATATGAAGCCCATTAATGCCTATATCCTTAAAATTGAGTAGATTTCTTCTGAATGTACTAGAATATAATACATTACTAATATGAAATTATGTCCCTCCTGACAACATAGTGCTAGCTCTTTTGGAGCCTTCAATTAAATTTGCGGTGTCAGAAAAAAATCCCAACTCTTTGTTGGGGACCCACAAGTGGGACACACACCGGTCAATCATATATAATTAAAATGATAAATCAATAAAAATACTTCTTAGTCATGATTATAAACCATTATCAAATACTGAACATGAATTATAAATAAATTATATATAAATTTCATCTCTTGTGTAAATATATCATGACGTATAATATAGGTACATGCATCTTAATTAGTCAATATATATATGAAATATCTCATAAGCAATATGTTTTCAATATTTGCATTTCTACATATGAACAATTGTAACGCCCCGAATCCCGCAGGTACGGGGACGTTATGGCGACATACATACGCGAGGTGAAAACACACTCACGAGTACGTTAAGTCTCAGTATAGGACAGGGCCTCCATATACACAAGAGTTCCAGCAGGAAATAAGTACAAGAATACCTGCAGAAAGGGGTTAGTGATCATAACAGATATAAAAACAGGGAGAAATAGGATAATAGAAATAAATTACCAAGATACCTATGAATAGTCTCGATGAGGAGTCTCCGATATGAACCCAATGGACTATCTGAGAATACGGTAACTCGGCTCTCCCACGTGGGCACGCAAACCCAGGGCGTCAGAAAGCGACCTAGTGAGTGGTAAAATGAAGGAGGTGGTAATAGATACAATAGTCATTCAAGCACGATAATAATATATAATACATGATGTTATACTAGTGATACCATATAATAAGTATATAATAAGCAGTAGAAATATATAAACATGTAAGCAGTAAAATATATAAGTAGGTCATCTTTTAATACAATCACTACTTAGCCGGTTATCATTAGGTCAGATCTATGGTCGTATCCCGTTTATATCATAAATAATGTTGTCTAGTGGTGACGTAATAGAAATAAACATGCTAGTGGTGACGTGATAGAAGTGAACATGCAGGTGGGCATAAGCAATATGAATATGCAGGTGGGCATTGTAGGCTGTCCAAAAGTTACTGGAGGACAAGCCATTGAAAAACAAAGTTTCAAACTCTAGACGCGAGGGACTATCACCCGCGTCTCAGCATCAAGGCGCGTTGGCTTGACCCCCGCGTCTCAGCATCAAGGCGCGTTGGCTTGACCCCCGCGTCTCAGCATCAAGGCGCGTCGGCCTGACACCCGCGTCTCAGCATCAAGACGCGTCGGCCTGACACCCGCGTCTCAGTTATAACCGCCTTGGTTAAGGGACCAATCACTGCCCACACGTAAGGGAAATCAGCCCCCATCGTGGCGTGTCTTTAGCAGGCACGTGGGTTAGTTACCGCCCATGTAGCGGGAAAGTTGGCCCTCATTGTGGAGCGTTTTCAGGGGGGCACGTTCACCCCTGGGACCCCTATAAATAGCCCCGTCGCTATGAAGAAGCGGTCGGACTTTTGGCAATCAAAAAAAAGAAGGAGAAGAGGACAACGGAGAGATCATCAACAGAGAGAGAACTCGACTCTTCAAGCTAGCTTGCTGCGTACAAGTTACTCTTCGCTTACCTTCTCTTTAGAGTTTTGGTAGACGGAGCTGAGTTACTCTTTCTACCGGCCGAAGAGGAGATCCCTAAAGGACGGTCATCCGGTCAACGGAGAACAAGATTCACTCTCCATCGCCACACGAAAAACCCAGCCTTAAACAAAGGGGGATTCAAGATTCAATATCCGCCCTCCCTTGTAACCAGAAGGAACAGTTGTTGTTGTAATCCTTTTCATTTGATTCAAGGAAAACTTTTACTGCAATATTCCTGTCTCTCTCCTTTCCCGGGTCATACAAGAGATGGCGACTCCGCTGGGGACTAATTTCGTCACTGACGAACAGATCGTGGCGCAGGATGACGTCCTCCGTAAGGGAAGATGGTCGAATCACTCGTCGTCGAGTTCGACCAGGCGAAATATGAAGAGTTTTCTCTCTTCTGGCTCCAAGAGCCCAAAGACTCGCGTCTGTCGCAGGGTCTCGGCGGGGAATGGCCCCGAAGCCCGACCTGAAGCTTTCTTGGGCGCTGCTGCTGCCCACTGTGCCCAGCAAAGTTCACGCGTCAACGCCTCTCAGAAGGCCCGCGTGATCCCAAGCACAGTTGCTGTTGCGACCAACTTCGGCGCACAGAAGACCCGCGTCAACGTCTCTAAGGAGACCCGCGTGGTTAAACTCTCTGATGATCAACATCAGGTCGTCGTTGGTTATTCTCCGCCTCCACGACGCAACCGAAATGCTGAGCGTCGACAGAGGAGACGTGCGCGTCAGCTGCAAGTTGGAACCGTTGGTTGTCCAACTGAGGATGGACGCGACGTACAATCTCGCGCCTTGCCCGCGCCACGTCCAGTACGTGAAATCCGCGTTTGGCGTCCCAAACGCGAGATTCCTCAAGTTGAGTCCTCTGAAGACCAACTCATCAAACGCCAAGGCGAAGCTTCTGCGTCTCGTCAAACGCAAGAAGCACGCGCCCACAGGCGTGGGGCCCAGCAGCCCATTCTCTCTCAAGTATCTCTGCCCAGACGCACCAGGCATCAACGCGAGACTCGCGTTTTATCTCAGCAGAGACGCCAGACGCGCGTTACACAGCCGCGTCGCGAGAACCGCGTCCCTGATGCCCGCGTCCAGGCTGTACAGCACATGGATGCCTCCCGTCTTCTACGTTGCGAGGCTAATCCTTTCAATTCCCCTACCATGGATTTGAGGGATTACTTGACAAAGAAAAGAAGTGCCAATCAGGTCACTTCGGCATGCTGCTGCCAACGGCTTATCTCCATACTTTCTGGATGCCATTGCGAGTCAGGCGTGAACCAGCAATCTTTGATCAGACAGCTGACCCTGATTCCCCCGTCAGCTAAAAGAAGACGCTCCCACAGAAGGAGCACCTTCTCTGACGTTGAGTACCCGGAGCTCACTGCGAATATGACAAGCAGGAGCAAGAGAAAACAACCAGCAGTCAGCTCAGATGAGTCTGACTCTGAACCGGAAGGGGTGTACTGACACACTCACACCGGACGGGGGCCATTCCCCCAGTTAACTATAATGCCTTAGCCCGCGGCGTTGAAGTGAACGATTCCCACTCCGCCGTAGCTGAATCACGGGCTTCAAACTCTTCCGTCGAGAAGGAGGCTGCCGCCTACATGGTAGGCACTCCTGAGGAGACGACTAGACGTTTCGAACAGCAAGCCCAGGTCCAGAAGGCACAAATGGACATAATTATGTCTCAGCAGAAATCTATTGACTCCTCAAGCAGATGCTTGAGCAGTTGCTCGAAGAAAGGGAGAAATCTCCTCCTAGAAGGTCAAAGGGCAAAGGGAGAAAGGGAGGAAACTCATCTTCCGAACCTTCTGAAGAGAGACAACAATCTACTTCGGATTCGTCCAAACCCTCGTCGCAAGTAAAGGCGACCAAGACCAGGAAAAGACTCATGCTAAAAGGATGAGTCAATTGGAGCGACGCCTCGAGGCCCTTGCCAATCGCAAAGACCTCCAAGAAGTAGGAGTGGTCCGACCCTATCCGGCTGAGTGGGACTTAGTTCCATACCCTCCTAAGTTCAAGGCTCCAACCCTCCAAGCATTCGACGGGAAGGGGTCACCCAACCAGCACATCTACTACTTCAAATCCCAAACCGGGAATGTAGTAGACAATGATGCTATTCTGGCGCGTCTGTTCATCGGCACCCTGAAAGGGTTGGCCTTTGAATGGTTTATGAAGCTCCCAGAAGGTTCTATCAAGAACTGGGGCGATCTGGAGAAGCTATTCTTAACACGCTTCTTCGAAGATGACTCCGAAGTCACGATGCCCACCCTTTGGGCTACCAAACAGCGGAAAGGGGAGTCCGTCAAATCTTTCGTGGAAAGATTTTGGAACATGGCACTCCGGTGTCCAAGCGGTATGACCCAGGCCACCCTGGTGGAAACATGCCGCCACAATCTCCAAACCTCACTCCTTGCTCAAATAGGGTTGCTGAAAGCCGCACCTGGAAGCAATTGGTCCAACAAGGTGAACATGCTGAGGAGATTGTCGCCCGCGTCAGAGTGGAGGAAGGTAAGCCTAGGCCGGAAAGGTCGACCAGGCGTGCGCCAGACACATCCCTCCAAACAAAGCGGAAAGATAATCTGGCAACGGAGACCAAATCTCCCGCCAAACCTCAAACAGGCAGGGCGAGTGGCTCTTCAAGTCAGCTTCGCGCCAACAAGCAATATTCTTTCAAGGAGGAACATGTCGATTCACTCTTCAAACTACTTAACAAGAGCAATCGACTGAAGCTCCCTGAAGCTAGGCGCCCAGAGGAAGTCGGCAAGACCGACAATCCCAACTACTGTCTATACCACAGAATGTTGGGACACCCTACCAAAAGCTGCTACGTCTTCAAGGACGTCCTTCAAGCTCTGATTGACGCGGAAGTGTTAAAGCTCCGACCAGAGCAGAAGAAGGTGACGGGCAATGTGACGTCAGCTCTCCAGTTCGGAAGACAACCCCCAACGCCTGCGGGGGTGGTCCCTATTCCAAAAGGAGAACTGAGAATGGTCAACACAGACCCTCACCAGCAGCAAGAGAAAGGCTTGGTACCCGTCCTTACACCTCAAGGGGAAATTATGTGGGTCCACCCTGACCTTGTCAATGAACAGCAATGGACTACTGTGACCAACAGGAAATCCAAAGGCAAGGCAAAAGCCTCATCCTGCAATGTGGTAGGTGCCTCCTCTTGAGAAGCAGAGACTGATATCCCTTCACTGACCGACTCAGAGGAGGAAACGATAGTCCTGGCCGCAGAGCCCAACCAACCGATGGCGGGAACCCATTCAGGACAGGCGTACTTGAAACAGTACGGCGAAACGGCAGAAGTCCCTCCACAACCAACTGCGGAGCCAGTCAGGCCCTCCACAAAGCCACCTGTGGAGAAGCAGAAGGGGACTCGATTTTCTCGAGCCCTTCAAAAGAGCATTACGGAAGGATCTACGCCACCTTACCGCTTTGATGTCCTGGCTCAGTTGGCCAACATTCCGGCACGCATTACCTTGTATGAACTTCTTAGACTATCAAAGTCGACCAGGGAAGCTCTGCAAGAAGCTCTGGCAAATGCTGAGGTCTTCATGACCCAGGTGCCGAAGGAGGAAGATGTAGAGCATTGCCTCCACACCTCCCAGAATGCCCCCTGCATCACCTTCACGGCAGATGATATGCAGGTGAAAGGGAAGCATGATCGACCCCTGTACTTCACAGGGTATATCGGATCGTCTGAGGTGAACCGCATCCAGGTAGATCCAGGGTCCGCGTTGAGCATCATGCCTCGCCGGGTCATGCAACATCTCGGCATTCCTACCCATCGTTTGAGCCCTACCCAGACGACTATCTATGGGTTCAATGCCAACCAGACCCGTCCGATGGGGAAGATCAAGCTCAAGTGTCAGATTGGAAGCCTCAAGTCGGAGGTGACATGCTACATCATCGATGCCGACACTTCCTACAATCTGTTGCTGGGACGACCGTGGATTCACCGCAACTCCATCGTTCCCTCCACTCCCACCAAGTCATGAAGTACATTGACGGGGGTGGAAATGTGCAGACGTTGATTGCCGAAAGGCATCCGTTCAAAGGGGTCGAGAATTATTTCACCGACTCTTTGCTGTACCAAGATCCGGTGGAAACGGATGAAGCCCCACAACCAGAAGAGCCAGACTCTGGTAATGAGGCTGACACTGAGCTTGAGAAAGAAGAGTGCCTGTGGGAGTTAGAACCACTTGTAACGGGCACTAATAAACCCGATGTCGATAATACCACCGATGATGTAGGCGGTTGGTATATTAATGAAGATTTAGATTTTGCGTATTTTTCTGCGTGTGCTTCTGATTCAATACCGTCAGACACTAGCACTGATATAGATGACGATCTCTGGTCGGCAATGGGTGCCTTGACATCATTGCATGTACCAGTAAAATCGTCCTTCGAGACATACCAAGACAATGATAATGCGCAAGAATCTATATTCATGGTTCCAGCAAGACGGAAAGGCCAAAAACCAATTCTCTTTGGGCGAATCTCGTCTGAACCAACGCCCCGCGACGAATCGGAAGGCGAGGAGGAATCACCTCAGTTCGATCATTATGAACCAAAAGCACTCAAAATGATGAAGTGCATGGGGTACGATCTAACCGACAGACCCGGGTTGAACTTCGGCAAAGGAAGGAGGACGTTGCTTCAATCCTTTGTGCCAAAAGGGAAGGCCCCCGATTATTATCATCGAACACGCCGGGGGTTGGGCTATGTATCAACTCCGGTTCCATCAGCCTCCGATTCTCAAGAATCGTCGAGCAACAATTATTCTTCAGACACATCATCCTGGGAGTCAGATGTCAGTGTCGGCAACATCTTCAAGGAACTTTCAGTGAACATGGTTTCGACAAGCCACCTCGAAGATGGAGATGAAGAAATGATCCAATCCGATACAGATCCTTGGATCAAACATTTAAATGCTCTTTGGGACACCCGCTTTGAACAGCGCGAGCCACCCACAGAAGATAAGATTGTTCAGATCAACCTAGGAAATGAGGCTAACCCTAAGCCCATCTTCATAAGTGACGGCCTGTCACCTTCAGAGAAGAAAGATCTAATATCTATTGTACAAGAGTATATAGACGTCTTCGCCTGGAATTATGAGGACATGCCAGGACTTGATCCTCAAGTGGCTATGCACCGCCTCAACATCAATCCGGACGTAAAGCCTGTCAAACAACAGCAGCGACAGTTTCGCCCAGAAATAATGGAGGCAATTCAATCAGAAGTCAGAAAACTTATTGATTCTGGCTTCATTAGGGAAGACAACATCCCGACTGGGTAGCCAACATCGTCCCCGTCTCCAAGAAGAACGGGAAGATCCGGATCTGCATCGACTTCCGTGATCTAAATGAGGCTTGTCCCAAAGACGAATTCCCATTGCCAATCACAGACGTTATGATTGACAATACTTGCGGATTCGAGCGAATGTCCTTCATGGATGGATTCTCAGGATACAATCAAATCAAAATGTATCCTGACGATGAAAAGCACACCTCCTTCAGGACACCATTGGGGGTTTATTGCTATACCGTCATGCCCTTCGGACTGAAAAATGCAGGGGCAACATACCAAAGGGCCATGAACGCCATTTTCCATCAGCAAATACGCAAAACGGTGGAATGTTATGTTGATGACATCGCGGTAAAAAGCCGCACTAAAGGTGATCATATGGCAGACCTGAAGGTGGTCTTCGACATCATGCGGGTTCATCAATTGAAGATGAATCCCACAAAGTCCTTCCTGGGGGTGGCCAGCGGCAAATTCTTAGGATTTGTTGTAACATCCACCGGAATTCACTTGGACCCGGAAAAGGTTCGCGCTATCCAGGAGATGCAACCCCGAGAAATCTCAAGGAACTCAGGGGATTGCAAGGACGATTGGCATACATCCGCAGGTTTATCTCAAACCTCTCCGAAAGATGCCAACCCTTCGCTAAGCTGATGAAGAAGGGTGTCTCATTCATTTGGGATGACGCTTGCCAAAAAGCGTTTGAGGAAATCAAGCAATACCTCACCCAACCACCAGTCCTTGCAGCTCCAGTATCCGGAAAGCCGTTTCTGGTGTACGTCCGAGCGATGGATCATTCTTGGGAGCTCTACTAGCTCAGAATGACGATCAAGGACGTGCGCAAGCAATCTACTATCTGAGTAGAACAATGATCGGAGCCGAACATCGGTATAACCCGATCGAGAAGGAATGTTTGGCACTGGTGTTCGCTATCCAGAAAATGCGACACTATCTGGTAGGCCAAACTATAAACGTCATATCAAAAGTCAACCCCTGAGGTTACTTATGACTAAACCTTCATCGCTAAATGGCCGACTGGCAAAATGGGCCATATTGCTCTCCCAATATGAGATGCGCTTTTTACCACAAAAGGCCATTAAGGGACAAGCAGTCGCGAATTTCCTAGCTGAGCACCCAGATCCGAGGGCAGCCAAAATCTATGAGGATCTCCCAAACGAAGTTGCTGAAGTCTGCCAGACTCAGACATCGTTCGAAAGTCAAGTATGGCAACTTTTCTTCAACGGTGCATCAAGAACAAGCCCAAAAGGACACGTAGTAGCGGGGGTAGGAGTAGTACTCGTATCCCCACAAAATTATGTGATTCCCCGAGCCGTCTCATTAACTGAGCCTTGTTCCAACAATGTGGCGGAGTACAACGCACTTTTGATTGGGATGCAATTCGCCGATGAGATTGGCGTCAAAAATCTCGAGGCATACGGTGACTCCAAGCTCATCGTCAGCCAAGTTCGCGGGGAGTACGAAGTCAGACATGAAGACTTAGTACCCTATTACAATGCAACTATCCGCATGGCCGAGGGGTTTACAAGCTTCTACATCGACCATGTACCGCGCAGGCAAAATGCGCACGCAGATGCACTCGCATCCCTGGCTGCCTCCTTAGCTCTTCCAGCTGGAGCAACAGAGAAGATATTCGTCTACAGCCACGACCTGTATTGCCCGAGAAATGCTCTCGAGGATTATCAGGAGTCGGCGGGAGGTCGTCACCGCGAAGAAGCACTTGAAGCATCAACCGGTCCAGAGCCTAGAGACTGGCGATTCCCCTACATTGATTTCGTCTTATACGGCATTCTGCCTGAAGACACCAAAGAGGCGGCTGCCATTCGAAGGAAAGCCCCCAAATTCTATTACAATGCGATTACACGAACATTGTATCGTCGATCGCATGACGGGATCTTGTTCCGGTGCCTCTCACTAAAGGAAGCTCAAGAGGTATTGAGGGAAGCCCACGACGGTATGTGTGGAGCCCATCAACCTGGCCCGAAACTGGCACATCGACTCCAAAGATTGGGTTACTACTGGCCCAAGATGGTTGCCGACGCCGTCACTTATGCTAAAAGATGCCACGCTTGCCAAGTGCATGGGGATTTCATCCATCAAGCACCAGGGTTCCTCCACTCTACGGCCTCTACCTGGCCATTTGAAATGTGGGACATGGACGTGGTTGGCCCTATCAGCCCACCATCATCAAAAGGACATCGGTTTATTTTGACAATAACCGATTATTTCTCTAAGTGGGCTGAGGCCATTTCCCTAAAGGAAGTCAAGTCGTCGATCGTGATCAAGTTCGTGAAACACCACGTTATTTACCGTTTCGGTATACCTCGGCGAATTGTCCATGACAATGGACCCCAGTTCATTAGCCAGGCTTTCCAGAGATTCTGCGCCAAGTTCAGAATCCAGAGTGTGTCCTCAACGGCATACTATCCTGCCGCTAATGGCCTCGCAGAAGCTTTCAATAAAACCATTGGTAAGCTTCTTAAGAAGTTCGTTTCAAAAAGTCAACGTGACTGGGACGACAAGCTGGGTGAATGCTTATGGGCTTACCGCACAACTGTGCGAACCCCAACTAAAGCTACGCCATTTTCTTTGGTATACGGGTGCGAAGCCGTCCTTCCACTCAAAATCCAAATTCCATCTCTACGCGTCGCCCTGACAGCGGAGATGACAACAGAGGAGAAGCATCGACAGCGACTCCAAGAACTGGAGGCCTTAGATGATAAGCGTCTGCAGGCCCAACAGCAAATCGAGCTCTACCAAGCTCGAATTACCAGAGCCTTCAACAAGAAAGTTAAAGTGCGAACTTTCAAGAAAGGCGATCTTGTCTTAGCCGTCAGAAGACCCATGGTGATGACGCACAAGACAAAAGGAAAATTTCAACCCAAATGGGAAGGACCATTTGTAGTAGAGTCAGTCTACTCAAATGGGTCATATCGCATCATAACCCGAATGGCGATACACTTATGATGCCGATCAATGGCAGGTTCCTGAAGAAGTACTATCCTTAGATGGTATTCTTCCGCTGATCAAGTTAAAAATACACCTCTGATCAAAACAAGAAGAGCTTCTTCATCAATATCCGACGCTCCCGACGGCTAAGGATAGAAGAAAATGTTGGCTTTTAAGTCCAACATAAGTCTTCGACAACTCATCATGCTGAGGGGAATAGCATGGCTAGCCCAACTCAAACGGTAGTTGGTAAAGGCACCTCAAACCCGTTGACAGCTGAGGATTTGCTAAAAATCCTAAGGGACACGTTCCCATTTGATCCGACGCCCCCGACGGCTAAGGATAGAAGAAAATGTTGGCTTTTAAGTCCAACATAAGTCTTCGACAACTCATCATGCTGAGGGGAATAGCATGGCTAGCCCAACTCAAACGGTAGTTGGTAAAGGCACCTCAAATCCGTTGATAGCTGAGGGTTTGCTAAAAATCCTAAAGTAGACTTGGCTCCACTCTTTCCTCCAAAATCCCCTACCAATTCTCATCCACAGAATGGTAGGTCTACAAAATACAACCATTACTAAGTTAACACTATACCTCTGGTAATGAAAACTTTTCAATATTCCTTGTCGAGTACAAATTTTGTTTGTCAACTCTACACGGAATATCAAATTTTCAAATCCGCCAAGTTAATACTACACCTCTGGCATTTCAAAATTTTCACCTGTCAATTCTCACCAATAGAATGACAGGTCCTCAAATTGCTCTTGTCATGAGTCAATCTTTGTCAAGTTAATATCACACCTCTGACAAATTACTGTTAAAGTTTAACACCATACCTCTAAACAGTAATTAAGTTTCTGCCAGGTTTAATACTACACCTCTGACAGTCACTTTTCTTCAGACTTCCATATCGAAGCTGAAATAGATGATGCTAAGTTAACACCACACCTCTAGCATCCAAGTCATTGCTAAGTTCAACAATACACCTATGGCTTTGACCTTTCCCTCGGACTTCCTTATGCAAGCCGAGATGACCAATGCTAAGTTCAACATTACACCTCTAGCATTACCCTCACTGTCAAGTTAAACATTACACCTATGACAGTGACACTTCTGAGTTAAGTTAATATCACACCTCTGACTCACATCCTTGTCAAGTTAACATTACACTTCTGATAAGACCACTTCCAACCCGTTAAGTTAATATCACACCTCTGACGGTAACAAACTTTCCTAGATTCCCACGAGTCTAGTCCCACTTGTTATTCTCTTCAACAGAATAACAAGTCTACCTAAAAATATTGTTAGGTTAATACTACACCATCAACAGTGTTTCCATCAAATCCCCAGTTGAGCTCAATCAAGTTAATCCCAAACACTTGATAAAAGTTCACCCTCCCTGGGGGTACCAATTCTACTTGTCACTTTCTCTTATAAAGTGGCGGGTCCATCAAAAATTCACCTCTGTCAAGTTAATATTACACCTCTGACAGTATCATGAGAGTTCCTGAAATAGGATCTTTTCTCCACAAAATTTGACTTGTTAAAATTTTCATTTTTGATAAGCCAAAAATTCTTTGCTTCTATGTGTCTGAGCAAAAAGAGACAAAAAGAGTTCAAGACAATAGAAGGGACAAAAAGAAAAGTGTCACTTTATTATATCCAGGCATATGAAAGTGATACAAAAACGCTCTCTTATACAATAAGATTGAGTGTTACAATCAAAACGCTCTCTTACAATAAGATGGAGTGTTACAATTGAGGAGTACAAAGAAGTCCCTCTCCCTCTCAGAGGTTGCACTCACTCCTTAAAGCTGCGTCTGATTCCAAGTGCGCGATGTTTTGTGGCTACAATAGAAGCTGGTTACACCACGATGCATGATGTAAACATCGAAAGAGCCCTAGCTGACTAAGCTAAGAGCAATGGTGTTCTTGAGGTCCGGTGGAAGCAGAAAGTCCGGCAACCCTTCGTTTATGAACATCTCTTCCCCCAGCAGACCATCCAGCAGACATGAGGAGTCCTTGATGTTACTTCTGGGTGGGAGAGGAAGAGGATCCTACCTGCCGCCGTGTCCACCGTAACCTCCTCGCCGCCATACTTACCCTGACCATCTCTTGCCAGCAGGCATGATTGGTGCAGTGGATCTGAAGAGACCTTGGCGAGAGTCGATTCCTCGTCATGGACATAATATATTCCCTTGTGGACGACGAGGACCATAATATATTCCCTTGTGGACGAACATCGAACAAGTTCGCCGTCCGATACATTCTCCCACGGACTTAGCGAACATGAAGAAGGATGACTAAGCCCACCTGCAAAGATAAACAAGAGGATTAGCAAATCTGGAACTTGGTATACTTTAAAGAATACTAAGTAACAAACGCGGCTATTATGGAGAATTGTAAACGCGGGAATAAGCCCACGCGGTGAGCCAAACTACTGCGTCAGCAGAGACAGACGCGAATCAGAACTGTGGAACACACAGGATTCAAACGCAGCCTCATCTTACGCCCGCGCCTAAAAGCACAAGACGCGAAAAATTTTCAAACGCCGAAAACTGCCATCTCTCTGTTGAATAAACAGGAGTTGCAAGATTCGGGTCTGAAAATTTCAGCCCAATTTGGAATTCATCCGAGTCAATGGCCTTAAAACGCGAACTTCATGAGCAAAGCCCGCGTCAAGTGCCAAGGACTTCAGTACCCGCGTTCAGGGAAGCTCAAATCAATGGCACAAATTTCAGAAAAGGAATGCACCAAGATTTCATTCAGACGGTGACGTCTCCTTAAGAGGGGCCAAGGTGCAGGCCTGGATGGACTAAAGACGTCGGGGTGACATACCAGCAGAGGCCTCTACCAAGAGTTGGGCTCTCTGCATCCAAACGCGAATGAGCAAGATGATCCAAGAGACGCTTTTTCTTGAAGAGACCAAACAGGAGCATAAAAGCCCTGGGTCATCTTCATCCACAGAGCCATCTTTATCCATGAACACAGGATCCCTTTTAGAGACTTTGAAGGAGGAGAGACTTCTCAGAGCAAGCCAAAGAAAGAACAGTCCAGGGTCTGGATTGCTAAAGAGGAAGAGGGTCAGCCCTATTTATAGGCAGACCCTGATAACTGTCATTAATGGTGCGCTAATCGGAACCGTTGCCTTGGTGACCGCATGACTGCCAAGGTCCAATGAGAGACTGACGCATGGAGCGTCGCTTTGGGAACCGTCGCAGACACTGGTCTCCAACCGCCAGCGCCGGTTTCGCATTAAAAGGCATTAACGCCTTCAGTCTAATGAAAAATCGACGCGTGGACAACTGCCTTGGAAAACAACGGATGACCCGGTTTCCCAATCGTCAGCGAAGACTTGACGGTCAAAGATCTCATAAAATCTTTAAGTCAGGTTGTATTAAACGCAGATAGGAAAGTCGCGTCCAAAGAACCGCGCCTCCTTTCTCAGATTGAAAGACATCCACCCGCGTTCCAGAAGAATGCCTGCGTCGCGTCCCTTCAGCAAACAATGCTGCGTCCCTCGCGTCTGCTCTATCTGCGTCTTTCTCAGCAGGACAAATTCGCGTTTCACTCTATGATTGACGCTGCGTCTCATCAAAAAGGACTTAGTGAAATCTAAGTTCCTATGGAATGATGACCGCGTCTCACCTTGTGATTGACGCCGCGTCTCATCAAAAGGACTTAGTCCTATCTAAGTTCCTATGGACGGATGACCGCGTCTCACTCTATGGATCAATGCCGCGTCTCAGCAAGCTCGACGCCGCGTCTCATTGAAAGAACTTAGTCTTACCTAAGTTCAGTATTCACAGCCAGTGATCAGGGAGTTGAATTCATCCACAGCTAAACAAAGAAGATGGAACAAAAATTTCAAAAACTTTTATTATATCAAAATAGTAAAAGTGGATACAAACACTCTAATAGAGTGTCCTTTTTTTTTTTTAAAAAAAAAAAAGGGAAGAAGGGGAAAGGCTAAAAGTCTTGATCCGGCAAAGAACGGATACGCTCCCTGAGACGATGCATCTCGTGCTGACGTGCCTTCTCAGCCTCCATCATGGCTTGGACCCGCAGCTCCTCTTCAGATAAAAAGAGTTTTGCAGCCAGCTGTGCTCGCAGAGATTCCAACCTGGAGGAATGAATGGTCTGGCTTTCTTCAGCTCGTGCCTTCGCAGCTTGTTGCTCCTCTAGCCTCTTCCGGACAGTGGCAAGCGTCTTCTCATTTTCCGCGATCATGGCTTCCGCCTTAGCAATGGCAGACCGAGCATTGGTAATGGCGAGCTCTGCGTTTTGCCGGATGAACTCGGATTCCATTGAATCGTCAGCCAGTTTCTGACATTCGGCTTGGGAACGCTCGAGATTGCGGACCTCTTCAGCAACTTGTGCTTCCACCTCCTGTCGCTCTTGTTCCTGGGTGGCTAGGAGTCTAGTCAAGATGACTTGGGCTTCTTGAGAAGAACTAGCATTGTCCAAAGACTTCAGCTCTTTCAGGTCATTTCCCAGTCGCTCCACCAACAGCATACACGACTTGGCAAGCAAGGAGCCTCCGGTTAATTCGATGTTACCGGCCATGTTTCCGAGAAACGTCTGGGCAAAGTCAAAAGAGCTACGCCCAGACAGGATAAAATCGATGCACGATCGCATCGCGTCAAGGAACTGCTGCACCATTTTGCGTGTTAGGAAATCCATGGTGTCATCACCCGAGGTACTCCCCGACCCCCTTTCTATCATGAGGAAAGGGGTGCAAGCTGGCTCTTTTTGCGCGAGAGTCGTGCTGGCCACTGGCACTTCCGGAAGTGTTATCGCTGCAGGAGCCTCCACAGCTAATGATGGAGCAGTAAGCGCAACCTCTGGAAGGTCCAGAGATGTTGAATCCTTGGGCGAGCCCAGCGGAGTGGAAGTCTCCCTGGCTTCAATAGTAACCTCTTCACCCTGCAGAGTGGATTCTTCCCCAGCCTTAAGAGTTGCCTCCCCTTCCGGCAAAATTGAAGGCTCCCCAATTTCAGTAGTTGCCCTCTCTGGAATTATCTCGGCAACTGAAGCCTTGGCTCCTTCGGACTGGGTCAGCTCTTTTATCGTCTCCTCGATATGCGAGGAGATCACAGCTTCAATGTCCCCGGCCGACCCTGCAGCATAAAAGAAGAATGTTAAAACATCCTCTTCAAAATGAAAAGGGAAATTAGGTCAAAAGGTGAAAAGAGTACCTTCAGTGGGAGTAATCACCAGCTGCGATACCATTGATGGCTCACCCCCGTATATTTCTTCCTCTGAGATGTGGGAGAACTTACTCGGATCAGGAAGAGCGGGTTCATCGCCGTAGTCGACCTCGTCTTCAAACTCGCTCTCCCCTGAGAGTGAGGAAGACGATAGCGCCCCGCACGAGACTTCTGCAGCCGGAGCCTTGCCACCAATTACCCCAGTGGTAGGGCTGGGGTCAACTGCCCGAGGACTGGAGATGAAGACACAAGGTGACCCAGGTTGCTGTGCCTCATCTCTCCCTTCATGAGCAAGTAAAAATCCGGGTTGAACTGAAATCCCCGAATATCGACATCTCCTCCACTCATGATGTCAACCTCTAGCTGCTCATCCTCGTCAGCGGTGGTGGCTCTGTCAACGAGCTCCCCTTCCTCCGTAGACCTACGATCTCTGCCGCTCGACCTAGGGGCACGGACTAAAGGAACATCCTCCTCAGCTATATCTTCTTCCCTCGGTACCTCAACGACAGCGGGGATGTCTTCGGATTGGGAGACTTCGGTTGTCAAGTCTCTCCGAACCTTCTTGGAAGCAGGTTCAGCAGTTGAAGCAGAGCGTTGACGACGCTTGCTTACCACCTGTCGAGTCTTTGTTTCTCGTGGCTCCGCCCTTGCTGCTTGCGGCTCCTCCCTTGTTGGTCGCGGCTCCGCCCTTACTGCTTGTGGCTCCCTTCCCGATCTTCTCCCGACCTCCTTCTGGGCCTTCAGGTACTGTTCGATGAGTTTTGAGGGTTTACCAGACTCTGACTTTGCCTCGAGATTTGCATTGATGCTCTCAATACATGAAGACCCCGGAGCGAAGTCCGGTGACTGGTTAACCTGAGAATACCAGGTGCAGAAGCTGAAGCTCAAGCGGCACTTGGACCCCTCAATAGGTAGACGGAAAGTTGCTCCCGTCCCTCCGGCCACACTGTAGTACCAAGCCCGAGCACCTTCGAACAAGTTCCCTTCGAAGGCGAGTCGAGCATTGGGATTCCCGACGTAGAGTTGATCGTAGCCGAATTGTCGAGCGAAACGATTCGGCATGACGGCTCGATAGTGCATGAAGTCCCTTACCGGAAAAGCACATATCCGGGCCGAATATTGATCAACCACCAGAAGACTCCCGCGGACAACCTCGTGAAGCCATCTGGGCCCGCGGAATCAGTAAATAGATCCCCGAAAGATGCACCAGAGATCTCGGGGAAGCAGCGATGGAGCTGGTAATTCGCAGGATCTGAAAGTCGCTTTCGGATGTAATATATATAAAGATCACGCCAGCTCGAATCCTCCAACCGCTGTACAAAAGGGACGGAACTCACCCTCCAACGCACTGCCGTCATCAGAGAAGGGCAGTGCATCACGTACCAAGCCATGAGGTACGTGTAAGGCAGCTCGATCCGAGGGTTGGGGCGCTTCACCGTCGGATTCCCCTCTGAGTCAACATATGGCTTGCCGTGGGAGTCGACAGTTTTCGGCGCCTCGCAGAAACTCTTGGTTAACGCCCGCAACCCGCTCTGAATGCTAGCCACCACGGCCGGGAGAAGGGCTATAGGGTTGCCATGGGCCAGGAGCACCGCCGGGTACACCACGTCAGCAACAATAGCTTCATGTGGCAGCGTGGGCACCACACAACGCTTTAGCCACAGCATCAAGAAGCCTGCCAACAGTGCCCTGTCGGAGATAGGGGTCCGGGCTTGATGGTGGAAGCTTTCGAAAACTAGGTCAGGGTCGAAACCGTCCTCGTTCGAAACCGTGGTGTAGAAGCCTTCAGGAGCCTGGGTGATCCTGTCTTCAATTTTCACGTCGGAGCTGGGAGCCAGTCGGGTTATCGGATGGTCTTTCTTGTTGACACCGTTAAACAAGTAGCTGGCCCAAGACAGTTGCTTGACTCCCTGCGACCTCCAGGCGGTTAACTGACCGCAAATGTGGAAGTGACACATCACTTCCCAGTAAGTCTCGTACACCCGAGGAAACTCTTTCTTCAAGAGATGGAGCTCCTCAGTGGTCGGGACATATTCCTCATAGGGAATGTCCCCTGTTGCCAGCCCTGAGACCTCATGTAGCTCGTGCAGTGCAAGGCCCATCTCTCCGACTGGGGTAAAGAATGTCCCCGTCAGAGGATTGTAGCGCTCCAAGACCCCGAAAAAGTTATGAAAGCCTGGTGGGACACCCCACTGTACGGCCCTGACCGCTGGGTACAGCCCCACACGCTTTAGCAGATCCCCAAGATCGGTGAGGACGAAACCCACCATCCTGCCCCACCAGTAGTTCTCCGTGGAATGGACCCACCCGGGCGGACGGAAACCGGCCGGATAATCACCCTCCGCTTCCATGAACGAATTGAGGAAGGTAGTGTCAAGTTGTGGTATCTCTCCAACCGGAACCTCAGACTTGCGCGACCCAGGGAAAAGGCCGAGAACCGACCTGTCATGGCTATCATGACGGTGTACTTTATGGGAACCCAAATCACCGAGAGTAATCTCAGGGACGTATCGAGAAAGGTCCCATTCCATCTTCCGAGGGACGGACATGTGCTGGAAGTAGGACAGCGGGAACATCCTCTCCATGTCCGGAAGAAAGAATCTTCCACCCTTTATCTGACGGAGCCATTTATAAGTTCCGTCATACACACGATAGCCGCCGTCGTCGATACGATCTCCGAAGAAGAAGGCAGGCTTCTCCAGCTTGACGTGAGCATCTGTTGTGAATGCTGCATCGGTCATAAGTACCCGAAGAGTTCTCATGTCAACATTAGAGAGCCTCTCCCTGCGATCCGGCGACTTGTCAGCAGTCACAGGAACAGTCCTTCGTAGCACAAAGATCGAGTCCGGTCAGCGCCACCCACATGTCCAAAGTGGCGCGTCTTGGCGAGTGAGGCAGAAGGATGGGGCACTACAAAAGAAAATGACACTTAGTTAGATACTTTATTAGAAGCAAAAATGCTAAGTGTTCATAACCCAGACACAGAAGAGATACTGGACGCAGGAATTATCAAATCCGCGTCCAGGCCTGCGAAACTGCGTCCAAACGCAGAAGAGATACTGGACGCAGGAATTATCAAACCCGCGTCCAGACCTGCAGGATCCGCGTCTCTACCACATTCTCCTTGATGTCACTTCTGGGGTGCGAAAAGAAGGGAGTTATCCACCTTAACCCTTCCATCATCATAATCGCCAGAAGTTAAGGAGGGTAATTCCCTTCCTTTCACACCCCCAGATTTCTAAGTACTTGGACTCAAGTGCCAGATTCATCAAAATCGGCAGCTGATGAAACAGAACGCAAGGATCAAATCCGCGTTCTGCAAACCAAGTCCGCGTCTGAACCCTTCACAATTAGAAATATCCTAAGTGAAGAATCCGAAACGCAGGACCCAATGGCGCGAGGGTCCAAACCCGCGCCTCGGTTATCAACTCAAAGACTGCGTCTGAGACCGCATCTTGTGTTAAAGATTCTTAGGGCTTCCGTTAATGGCGAAATCCACGCCCAACAGGCATTATACCTGGGAAAGTAGCATCATGCGCAGAAGAAGCGCCCCTCCGGGCCTCGTCGACGGTCGCCCGTGAAGAAGATGCGGTTGGCTTGGTCTTGGGTGCCATTGTCAATCAAGAATCTGATGTGAGTATGAACAGGGGAAGAAGAACTCTGTTTCTTAAAAAACCCTAAAATAGAACGCTCGGAGAAGAAGAGGTATCTCTCCAACTGTGGCTATTTATAGGCACAAGGATTCGCAAAGATACGCGGCGTGTGACCCGATAAAAGCTACAGCAAATCATCGCATGACGCGTAGAGCAAATCTTCGCGAAGATCATGCGTCACGACTCCACAGCGAGTCGTCATTTGACACGTGGCGCGGATCAGTTAATGAACCAAGAAATCCGCGCGCCAAAAGGTGAAATCCTGCCGGTTCCCCAGGCCAGCTGGCGGCGTAATCATCACACGGCACAGATTCGCACCCAGGGACGCACCTCTTCGATGGACATGCCCCGTCAGCATCTCCATAAATGCATTCAGAAGGTCGCGTCTCTCTACAAAGTCCACGTCCGACCCAGCGGGCCCAACATCGCGTCTGCCTCATAGAAGATCAGGCGCGTTTCCATTGCCAAAGGACGCACTCTACAGAAATCGCGTCTTTAAAACAGTACCATCTCGGCTTTTTGAAAAGAACCTGCGTTCGGCCTCCTACTTCTGCAAAATCAGTTCAACAGTACACTGACGCAAGCAGACGACTAACCACTCCTGGCTTAAAGCACACTTGTGACAGACTAAAAGCAATCGGGAAAGTTTAGACTGTGCATCTAGACACTCAACATGATCAACTCTGGTGGCTTCAAAGAGTTCAAAAGTACACTCACGAAGACCAACTCCAGATAAGATCGAACCCGGAGCATCAACAGTCCAGCCATAAAGGTGAATTCAGCTAGAGTCCACAGTATTTTGAAATCCGTCCCAGTTAACTGCGGAATATCGAAAACTTTGGAGGGGGTTCTGTAGGCTGTCCAAAAGTTACTGGAGGACAAGCCATTGAAAAACAAAGTTTCAAACTCTAGACGCGAGGGACTATCACCCGCGTCTCAGCATCAAGGCGCGTTGGCTTGACCCCCGCGTCTCAGCATCAAGGCGCGTCGGCCTGACACCCGCGTCTCAGCATCAAGACGCGTCGGCCTGACACCCGCGTCTCAGTTATAACCGCCTTGGTTAAGGGACCAATCACTGCCCACACGTAAGGGAAATCAGCCCCCATCGTGGCGTGTCTTTAGCAGGCACGTGGGTTAGTTACCGCCCATGTAGCGGGGAAGTTGGCCCTCATTGTGGAGCGTTTTCAGGGGGGGCACGTTCACCCCTGGGACCCCTATAAATAGCCCCGTCGTTATGAAGAAGCGGTCGGACTTTTGGCAATCAAAAAAAAGAAGGAGAAGAGGACAACGGAGAGATCATCAACAGAGAGAGAACTCGACTCTTCAAGCTAGCTTGCTGCGTACAAGTTACTCTTCGCTTACCTTCTCTTTTAGAGTTTTGGTATACGGAGCTGAGTTACTCTTTCTACCGGCCGAAGAGGAGATCCCTGAAGGACGGTCATCTGGTCAACGGAGAACAAGATTCACTCTCCACCGCCACACGAAGAACCCAGCCTTAAACAAAGGGGGGATTCAAGATTCAATATCCTCCCTCCCTTGTAACCGGAAGGAACAATTGTTGTTGTAATCCTTTTCATTTGATTCAAGGAAAACTTTTACTGCAATATTCTTGTCTCTCTCCTTTCCCGGGTCATACAGGCATATGCAATATAACCACAATACTGTGTTGTGCATATACAATAATGATGTCTGCACGGAATACAGGAGACAGAATATATGCAATGCAGATTATACATGTACATGAGTAGGATGCCACCACAGAATGTATAGCATGAAACAGGTAAGGTAACAACATATACAGGTAATATGATAACGACGAAATGATCAGGTACAGGAACATGTACAACTAAACAATAGAATACATGTATCAGGCAAGTCATGTTATTTATACAATAGTAGCAATCAGTACCACCTGGTATTATAATCAATCTCTTCAGTGTCCCATACCACTGGCAGTTCATACTGGAGCCCGCACTCCAGTCGAACCCATCCGGACATGGCCTACGGGTACCATTATCCAAACGAGAGAATGACCAAATAACAAGTGTTCCCGACGTCACTATTGTGTATACTGTTTTATTATGTTAATTGGAAACCCATGATTGAGGAGCTCTTATCGGGTAGATGTATCCCGTGCATACCCGGGATCACAGCCTTAAACAAACCCCTGGCTGCTGAGACCAGGGCCCTCCGCTAAGAGGGGAGCATGAATCAAGTAACGAGAGCTCATGGAGCAATTGGTAGGTAGCACTACCGTCCCCTGCAGTGGGAGAACAATATGGATCCAGTACATCACCCGATACGATCTAATCAACCGCCAAGTCTCCCCCATACTCAAGTTAGCTTTATGATCTGATATGTCAAGTATACAATGTAACAAGAACAAATACAGTACATGATACGGGTAACATGATAACCGGACCTGAGCTCTGTTGATAGCATAGATCAATATAACGGGAAACGGGAACAATATAACGGGAAACGGGAACAATAGATGTGGGATTCTAGAGGTGGCCCCCGTGGCTTGGATCCACGTGGCACTTAGTTCCACACATCGCATATCAACAGCACTCATGTCCAGTAACGGGAATAACAATGTCAGTAACGGGAAACAATCATATAACATGAATACGGTAACATGGACAATCATACATGTAATATGAACGGGGATCCATATGACACGAAGAAAGAAACCATACGTGCATGTGTAACCGTGATATGTAAACATGACATAAATGTGTATGATGATAACGATAATATGAAATGCGGTAGTCCGTGCAGTGATATGTAGAGAATCCATGTAACGAGGATAACAATACATGACATGACGGTATTCTGTGAAGTGGTGCACATGAATACGAACTACTGGTGTGACGTGTCATAGTATCTGTGATAGTATATGTACTAACAGTGGTAATAACAATGGTCAGTGTATAATGCCATGTCCAGTGAACTACAGTATCCGTGTAAGGATGATACCAGTGCATGAACTAACGGTGTCTAGCAGTCATGTCTAGTGACTGTGTAGTGTCCTAACGTATCTGTAGAGCAGTAGACATGTAACGTAACTGTGATACGATACATGACATAGTAGTGTCCAAGCATATTGTGACATAGTGGGCCGGATGTCAGTGGTACATGAATATGACCTAATAGGCATCCAGTGTCACCCTCAACGTATTTTAGTTATCAGGCATATTCTAAGTACAGTGTTTATTACAGTGTTTTAATACCGTTTACAATTTAGTAAATATTAACAACGGGGATTTACCGGTAATCATGTTTTATTTAAATAAAGCAACCAAGTTCATCGGTCGACACCGACTACGGAGATTTTCCAAAATAATCCAGAAAAATTTCAGAAAATCCTAAAAAATCTAAAATATTAGAAAATAATATTTAAAACTGAAATCGTCTCAATCTTACTACCAGAAAGGTCAAATCAACATTATACGTCGTATCCGTACGATACTGTGATACGTACATCAGGGAGCAGGGGGTTACATTTCTCCCCACCTTACAAAAAATTTCGTCCTCGAAATTTCAATTCAGGTGTGAGAACAAAATGTCCAACCCCAAAGCCTAAATGTTACGGGTCCATGACACTTCCGCTGCGCACTCTGAGATTATAAGGAGCTCGGGATGGAGAAGTATGGTAGTGAACTAACACTACCGGATTGGAAGCAATAGGATGTAAAGGAAACGAGAAGGAAATCGGATATTCTGATTGACAACTAGAAGTAAGGAATACAAAAGAGTCAAGGACTGAATTGTCAATGACAGTGTATTCTTGTACTCGTTGCTGGAATCCCAAATTCAGATACAGACTAGCTTGAATCTGAATCTGATTGTACTGTTGGTAAAAACCCGAGTATTGACCCAGGTGGTTACCCACACCAGGTGTGAACCTTGACTCTGATACCACTATGTAACGTCTCCGTACCTGCGGGATCGGGGCGTTACAACAATTTTCGTGATCAACCAAATTTCATATTATGATCTACAAATAGAACTCAATGCATGTAAAAGTACCTTCCAAATTGAGCTATTTTTAAGGATAATATCAAACTATGAAAATAAATTTCATATCAAGATAATAAGCAAATATAATTATCATGGCATAACATGAAATATATTAATTCTTGATCATAAATTATAGCATGCACAATATTCTTGTGTCCAAATATATTATAAAGAAATATGCTTCAATGATATTTATATATTTAGATACTTAAGTACTTTCATAACTATTTAAACCAATAAAGTTATAATAAGTGTGATAGCATATATTATTAGAATAGAGAAGTATTCATGTGACTTGAAAATATAATATTTCAAATTTAATAAATGAATCATGCTTTTCAATTTTACTAAATTGCTCTATATAACTAGAGTATGTTCATGAATAATTAAATTAAATAATAAATTATATATATATTATAATGAAATCTAACTACCTCTCAAAAGTGCATGATATGCGTATATCTAAAATAAAAGATAAAAGAATAGCAGTCCATAAATTATATCCCATGATGATACGTCAGATTTGGCTAAACATGAATTTCATTTAATAAAATTTAAAAAAATGAAACATGTTTCAAAAATTCTTTTTCAAGATTCCATTGTCAAGTTGATGGCCATAACTATGACATTTTCATCATCAATTAAATTGTTAATAATCCCATTTCGTTCAGTAAAGAAATCTGAGACATCCAAATGATGATATCGATTGACTTTTTTTGTTGATCACCAAAAATATCATCAAAATCAGTGAAGTTTATTTCTTTTCTTTTTTCTGATATCCTCCACTGTTGTTCCACTTCTGGTGGTAGGGTGTGGCTCTTTTATTTAACCATAATTATTGCTACCATGATTTCTAGAGTTAAATCGGACATGATCACGGCCACACCCAAAATTGTTTGCATTCGCTTCGGGAAATGATGCACTCGTATTTACTTCAAGGAATGGTTTTGAGTCAGTTGGATGAGATTGATGATTTTTCATCAAAAGATCATTATTTTATTCAGCAACTAGAAAGAATGAAATCAGATGGGAATATTTCTCAAATCTCATTTTCACTGTATTACTACTGCAGGAGCATATTTGATGCATGAAAAATGATAAATATTTAAATTTTAGAATCAGTTCTCAGATGATCAAATTAGGAATCAAATAGAAGAATATATGTGTAATAATATGCTCAAAAGTACAAGTTCAATTCTTATTAATTTAGAGCTTCAGACTCTAAAATTATATCTCAATTTAGAACTTCGGGTTTTATAAGCTTTTAAAACTTCAGATTTAAACCTTTAAGTTGTGAACTTCAGGTTCATATATGAATAAATAAAAAAATAATTTTTCATGAAAAAAATTGTTAGACATATATTTAGAGCAAATGATATTTGAAACCATGATATAGACTTTACTAAAAAAAATGATGCAATAAATGATTTGAAAGAAGCTAAAAAGTTCAAGACATAATCCACAAGATCGAATCAAGCATGGTTAGAGTACCATAAAACTCAAGTCATCTCTGCATATTTAAATATTAGTAGGATAAATGGATCAAATAAAATAAAATTAGGGAGACAATAAGTATATCAAAATTGAGACTCGCAACCACGCAACAACCTCAGCTGGAAATAAGAGAATCATGCTGATAATGTATTATGAAATTGGAGAAATAAGACAAATAATCAAACAACAAGTTTGCACACGATGTAAGTATAGAGAGAGATCTTTCGTCCTTGCATTTTATTCAATCATCTAGACGCATATTTATCGATATACATGAGGGGGAGATGAAAGACATGGCTTACAAGCTCTTAACCATGGGTAAACCAAAAAGTATGGGTTATATGATTAATGGTGGGAGAAATCAGAAGGTGGGTGTTACGTGATCAATGATAGGAGGTGTAGGGATGTCCATATTTATCATTATTTATAACACACATATTTTTGACATAACACGCTAAGATATATAAACTCTCCTTTTCCGCCCATCAGAATTCCCCTAACACGAGCATCCTCCCGACCTCGAACGATGCCAACGCGTTCGCGGTGGAATACACTACCTGCTTCTCCGTCAGCGTCCCGTCATCCCATCGGCTCAGCCTCACGGTCTGATCCTTCTCCATGTGGATCCCCATCACCTCCCTCGCCAAATCTGCAGCCTGTACCTCCTCATCTCCTCCCTCCCCATCCTCTGCGCCGCCAGTTCCCTTAAATCAATGGCATTCTCCGCCTCCATTCATAGTTGCGGGTGACCTTGATTAACTGTTTAGTGATTCTTGATTTGGAATTCAGAGTTCAGCGAGAGAAAGAGAGTTAAAAAGGTAAGAGAGATTGTGGGAAATTAGTTCGTTAAATTTTGATAAAAAAAGGAACATGCCACATATGACTAAAAATTAATTAAATTTCCAAATTAAGAAAATAAATTAAAAGAGTGTGATATGTGATCGTATTTAGATTTGTTCTTGTGGTGGAAATTTTTCGTCACGAGTGATCGGACGGTCGATTGACACCATAAGCGAGAATAAGAAAGTAGGGAGTGTGAAATAAAGTGATGCCCAACACAGAAAAGGAGAGACACAAGATTTTTTACGTGGAAACCCAAATCAAGAAAAATCACGGGAAGGAGGAGAAGATTCTATTATAATTCTCTAGTTACAAGAATTAGAGAGAATTTGTTGGTGTATGTCTCGAGTTCGAATCGATTGGAAGGGAAGGATCTTTTTTTCGTTGGAAGAGGAGGTCTACTTATACTAAACTGTCTGCGCGCATAAGAGTGGATGGTACAAGCGTGATTCTCGTAACCACATAATCTGCACATGTAGATTGTTGTAACAGTTGTGATAATTGATGCTGATTGTTGGGATTGCATGCAGGAAATCTCGCCACTGTCCATGTTGTCCGCGCTAAGGGGCGTCACACATTATGAACATGGAGGAGAAAGGAGGGAAGTAACTGTAGGCGAACATCTCGATGGCTGTTGCTGGGAACTTCTAAAGTGAAATTGAGAGTTTTGAACCACAGATATTTGTGAAGGGATATAGTCAGGGGGCTGGAGGTTACTCTAGGATGACTTGAGACAGCGGAGATTCCAAGGTGTAAAAGTATTCGGTATGAAAGTTTACGGTGGAGTGACGGTGGATCGTGAGCTATGGACGTCTCAGTGGGAGACTTTCAGTTCCATGGACATGAGTCACTATATTAATGAGTGTCAATTTTTGACCATTACTGTTTCCCTCTTGCTAATGTTACAAAAACATTGTTAGATATTAAACTTACTATTTGTATTTAATAGAAACGAATTCAAATTTAGATTAGATCAAGATATTTACCAAAACTATTGAAAATAATTGATGTTCGAAGGGGAAAATGAGGGCAACCTATGATTTTAATATATATATGCTAGTGAAAATATTGCCAGAGTTGTATTGTAGCGTAATATGCTAGTGAAAATATTGTCAGAGTTTATTGTAGTGTACTCAATAGGTCTCAATTTATGCACTGATAAATAGAATATTTTGAATAGTTTAACATGAAAATATCCGATGAGTATTTTTGTTAAAGATGATGAATTCCTAAACTTTCACTGTAATATTTTGAGAGAGATCTTTACCAAATGTTAGTACATAGGCGATGTCATGCTAGTTTTTTACACTGAAAATTAGCTAGACTTATCTTTATAAACGTCAATGCAAGTTAAATCCGTCCTTTTTCAAAAACCGTAAGCGTAGAGTCAAAATGCCAAACACACTTGTCACAAATTAAGAACCTTAGCGTCACAGATAGATTTACGTTCTGTTAGTTTTTTAACAAATCAAAAATATGCATAATAATATTGGATCTAGAATTTATAAGATTTGAAAAGAATGGGATGGCTCGAGTATATCTAACAATGATATATACATGACTAAATTGAAGTTAGACATACCTTAATGATCAGACTGGAAGATGATCACTTATAGTTGTTCCACGTAATCCCGATCTTATTGCTTTTGTCTACACATCTTGAAAGATGGTCGTGGGCACTTATACAATAGTTTAGCTTCCTTCTTACTTGAAGATTTTAGAGGAGAAATATGAAAAATAAATAGAGGCTATTTTTTTTTTCTGGTTGCAAATAACACGCGTAGAAGGCTACGAGATCGTCGTCTTGAATAGATATAGGGTTTCCAAAACCATCTAGAATTAAGAAACCTCACCAAATCAAACCTTGATAGATTCAAATCCAAATTCAAATCTTAACTGGATTTAATCCTACACATTCACCCAACTCTATAAATTGGCCTCATCTCATCCCACACCCATACAGTGCTTGCGCATAGGTCGAGTGCAGGCGGATCCAACCGACCCCGTAATAGGTGAGGTCCCGGTCCAAATCCGCAACCTCGAACACGTTCTAAGTTTACTTTGAAGCTCACTATTTATTTAACCCTATTTTGTTATTTAATCTAGGGTAACTTGCGCAAAACCCCCATGTACTATTGATGGTGTTATACAAAAATCTCCAACACTATCAAAACCTGCAGATTGTCCCCTTGAGGGCTAACTCTGTCAATATTGTTGTTAATAAAAAGCACGTGGACAACACATAAAATCCTAACTATCAATTAATCTATGTTTTTAAATTACCATAATGAATTAACTACAAATTATAATTAAATAAATAACTAATAAAATAAAAAATTAATTAAAGGAGTGGGTCAGCCCTCTCCCCTCCCTCTCCTCCATCTTCCTTCTTGATGCCTGATCTGTAGGCGGTGGGGGAAGAGGAAAGGGAACCACCCTTCCCCATCCTCCCTGCCTTCCTCCTCCTTGTCAGTGCCAGATCTGACGAGAGCGAGGAGGGAGGAGGGCAGGGAGGTGATCCTGTCGTTCCCTCCTTCCTTCTCCCCTTGGCCGCCCGATGTGGGTGGCGAGGGGAAGGACGAGGTGGAAGCGGGCCCTCCCCTCCCCTCCCCCTTCTTCCCCCGGCCGCCCGACCTAGGGGCGAGGGGGAGGAGGGAAGGAGCAGGCCCGTCTCCTCTCCCTCCTCCTCCTTGCTAGCGGTAGCGAGGATGAGGAGGGGGAGGGAGGGAAGACGACCCCCTCCTCCCCTGGCCGCCCGAGCAAGACGGGAGAAGGGGAGGGGAGGGGATGGGCCCCCACCTCATTTATTTATTTTTAAAAATTAATTAATTAATTAGTTATTATTTTATAATATTTAGTTAATTATGATATTTAAGAAAAAATAAAGTTAATTGATAAGTAGAGCAGGTTCCTTTGAATCGCATGCTTTTGCCGTCTTGGGCCTTGCCTTTATACCCCTGGGAAGTCTTCTTCCGCTTTAAGCCTTTGGAAGTAGACGCTTTCCCCTTTGAGTCCTCGATCACATTTGCTTTTACTTCGTAGGAGTTCTTGTTGCTCCTTTTCTCGGACTTGCGGTTGTCCTCCTCGATACGAAGCCTCACAATGAGATCTTCCAACTTTAGCTCCTTTCGCTTGTGCTTCAGGTAGTTCTTGAAGTCTCTCCACGCAGGTAGGAGTTTCTCCACGATAATTGCAACCTGAAAAGTTTCAGGAAGAATCATATTTTCGGCTTCTATCTCGTGCAAGATAAGTTGGAACTCTTGCACATTTTTGCAAGTACTTTTATTAACCGCAGAATTGACGGAATTAGCTCCCGGGGGTAATTTGTAGGTTTTGGTAGTATAAAAGGTTTGCGCAACACCCAAATAGCACAGGGGGTTTTACGCAATTTACCCTTTAATCTAATGCAAACTTTCACCGAGGCTTTGCAATTTCTAAAGATAAGTTCTTTTTCAGGAAAATGGTATAACAATAATTTATATTCTGAATGTGGGTAGCAACAATGCATCAGAAATCTTCAAACACATATATTAAAGATTTTTAGTTTAATAAAAATATCTCTTTAATTTGCATTTCATATTTTGATGGAGTAAGAAGTCTCCAACAGTAATAAGTCATCAAAAGAGTATCAAGTTCCTGTGGGAAATACAATGGCAAGAACATATTGTTGGGACTGAGTGAATACAATCAAAGGAAAACTTGAATTTCCCTATAATGTTTAATTAAGCCTATTCATTTAGTCCCACTTGTGATGATATATGGGAAGAAAAGTGGTGTAAATATCACTCCTTCCTCGTCATATTTGTTATGGATAATAGGTTTTGAGACGGGCACACTGTACAGGAGCGCAGCCGCGCTGCCTCGCCAGTGGTGGCAGCGCACGTCACGCTGCCCGCCTCGTCACACCAACCTATTTATTTTTATTTTCTTTTTTTTGACTATTTCTCTTGACTTATTCAACTTGATCGTGTCTCATAAGATCTGACGTGCGGGAGAGTATCTCTCAACAACCTACACGTGCTCGTGATTCTCTCTTGCTGTTACAACAGCCGGGGGGCTTTGAAGGTTATAAATAGAGCCCCTTCCTTTAGCAGCAAGGCACACAATAACAACAAGTTTCTCTTTCTTCTCTCTTGAGTTTTTCTACTGTAATTACTCTGCAGCATGAAGAGCTTTGTTCTTCTTTTAAATTTAAACTTTATTTCAACTTAGTCGGCGATTGTTCCTCATCTGAGTAGGAGATCTAGGCTCACGATCATGCCAGGAGCTAGTACATTTCGGGAGACTTTTACTGTTAATTGACACTACCGTTTCAACGCCAAGTGATAGGACGAGTCTTTGCCTACTAGCGCAGTGACTAATACGACTGCTCCCTTCACAAGCCGGCCTCTTTCCTCCTATTTCTTTGTTTATTCATATTGATTTTATTGTTGTATAGTTGTTGCATGTTGTTACATGTTTATGTTTCAAATTTAATTAGATTAAAATATCTCAAAATTTAAGGATATACAGAATAAGACCAACAATCCAGAAGACAAAGAGGTATATTCTGTATTTTCTAAATTAAAAATCTCCTTTGATTTATAATCAATAATCTGCCAAATTTTAACTGAGACTTTAGTCCTACCTGTAAATTACATTACCAGCTACCCACCAAATAAATCATTCTTTTGCAATAAACAAATCTTAGTGTTTAATTACGAGCATGCAATATGTATATAAATTTATAATAATTCGATGTATGTTTTGTTGACTGGTTTCTATCCCCGAATTACCAATTAAGAAACATAAATACTTAATGATCTTTGTGGTTTTAATTTTGTGGGAACTGCATGTACTTGTGGTGAAACATGCATGATGATCTTTGTCCTCAATTAATTTGGATTTCTTTATCAAATACTTGTGTCATTCCTGAAGGATTCGAGGCCGATCTTTCTCACTCAAATACAACCCTACGACATCTGAATGAAAGATCCATTCTATTGAAGTTGATCTACATTATTTCAAGTAGCTAAAACTAAAAATCATGTATTTTAAATACTTTTTGCCCATCCATCAAGTAGACACAAAATAGGCGGTCGAAATAGTGAGTTGGTTAGTTACAGTGTAGAATATTTGAAATCTAACAAAAATTAGTATGTGAGAGTTTTTAAGTGTTTAGATTATGATGAAATAGTCGGATCGAGAATTTGTATGCCTAAAGACGTAGATCTAAGCAATATACTTTTTCCGATCGTTGGCGGTCAACTGCCCGGTCAACCGACAGGGTATTTTTTTCCCTGATTTGACCCCACGGCTAGTTTGCTCTTTGGCCTATATAAAGGGTTTTACCAAGATTTTTCAAGAGGTTTTCAGTCAGTTTTCAAGTGTCTATTTTCTCATATCTAAGAGAGTTTTTCAACAAGTTTTTTGAGCTTCAAATCTATATTTTTAAGTGTTTGAAAAGTTTTGGAAAATTCAAAAAAGCAAGTTTTTGAGAAATAAAAGTTTTGACCTTCAAGTTTCTTATTCTTCAAAGAAGCTTTTCTGATTGTTTTCTAAAAAGCTTCATTTTGAAAATCTTTGTTTTCTCACAAGTTTGAGCTATCATTACAAATCTATCCTTTAGGATCTTATATTGTGAGATTTTTTTGTTTGTAATCTTTGCGGTCATCAGGATTGAACCTCCAATTTGTTTTGTGCATTTGGCTTTGTGCTCTATTCTTGTGTAGAGGAGTATTGACTTTGTTCCCTCCCTCTTGGTAGAGATGATTTGCTTTGTGCATTGACTTTTTGCCTCTCTTGTGTAAAGGATTGAAGTTTGTTTCCTTTGCGGAGATAGTAGAAATTCTTCACGCGATGAAAGCGGAGACGTGGAGCAAGTGGCTCGAACCTCGAAATATATCTTCGTGTTTGTGTTTGCATATCTCAACTCTACTCTTATTTATTTCTTGCATTAATATTGTTGCTCATCTATATATATTTGATATTGTGACTACACTTGCTTTGATCCAAGAGAGCTATTGAAGTACCTCACTCTTATAAAAGAGGAATCTTAAGGAGAAATTCTAGAAACATTAACCACGAATTCGACTTCACTCTTTAGAATCTATATCTATGTTAGTTTTTTAGTAGCCATAGTTTTTATAATTTCACATTTGATTAACACTTCACATATTCACCCTCTAGGTGAACTTTCAGGGACCTTCTTGATACTAATGGTGTAAAGATGGTGTGGCTCCATCTCTAACTTCAAGTGATCTACAAGTCATCTAGAATGTTCTCGCAGTTTCTATTATCAATGATGAGGTTGCATATCTTATTCTTGATCGAGCATTTTCAGTAAAAGATTTGATGTCATTGTGTAATGTCGGGGACCTTCTTAGCAATTTCTGAATAACACAAACTACAGAGTCTCCTTGCTTTTCGACAAAGTCTATTTCATTTTGATCCTCAATCTCGACCTCTTCCTCCCCGTCATCTTCATAATCCGCCAGATTGACTTGTTTCTTTTAGGGCATTCATTGGATCCGTGTTCGGGTTCTCCACACATATAGAACTTGCCAACCCAGGGCTTGGCATAGGAATTTTCCTTGCTCTCTGCAGCTGTGGCGGTTGTTATTACTGTTGCGGATATAGGTATGTTGGTGCAGTGATGGGCTGGCGGTCGAGCAACTGTATGAAACTCGTCTGAACTCCTGCGCCACTTGTTCACTTTTCAAATGGTGTTGAGCGCTTGAAAGGTAGAGCTCTATATTGTAACCTCTCGACATTCAATGCTTTGTTGTGGGCTTCATTAATTGAGAATATATTGTGAAGGATCACACATTCTTGAATAGGGTACTTTAGGACACTAATGTATTTTGCCATTGTTGCTCCTCTATTATAACTAAATCGCAGCATGATGTTAGGCAATAGAATTCCTCTGTATATGTCGTGACAGTCCTTGTACCCTGCTGGCAATGTTCAAATTGATTACAAAGAATTTGTTGATAGTCAGGTGGAAGAAATCTACCTTAAAGCAGTTGTTTCATGTGCCTCCACACGTCACCATAAGCGGCTTGCATTGATGTCTTCTTGTGATTTGCAATTGGTCCCACCATGCAGCCGCTTCTCCCTTAAGCATGTATGCCACAAACTTGACTTGTTTCTCCATGAGAACATAAGTCATGTCAAAGAACTTATCACCTCATAAATTCAATCCAAAAAAGATTCAATATCAAGGTTCTCACTAAGAAAGAATACCAACTTTCATCATATACTCATTAGGACTTGAGTAACCTTCTTTTCTACCATAATTAAGATAAGAAAAATCCACCTCCCCTGTTAGGGTTAGGAAATTCTCTTTCCCTCTTTAGATTAGGATTAGCGAACCTCTTTTTGTTTCTTGTAGGCATCCCTTTATCTCCGTATTCGTCTCCAAAATCATCGTATATGGATGGGATGCCGCAATTCTTCCTTATCAGAGAATTCATCAAATTGAGGATTTCATAGAGGATGCTTGTGGTAGATGATGTGGTGACGGTTGATAAGAAAGTGGTTGTAGTGGAGGTGGTTGATTTGGTGGGGTTTATGAGAAGGTGGTTTGTGGTTGATTTGGTGGTGCTTTATGAGAGGGTGTTATTGGTGATTTGATGGTGGTTGTTGTTGTGGATTTAAGGGTGGAGGGAGTGGATGAAGATCACCAGATGAATGATCCCATCCGCTTCGTCACGTACCATCAGCCAGACCTTGATCGTCAACCTTGAAGGACAGTCTCCGAGTTCTTGACCACACTGTCCAAAATTGATTCAAAGCGTTGATCTTCTCTTTAATAGTGTCCATCTTTGTGGAAACGCCTTGCAATTCATCGTCATCTCTTGCCATTGTCAGAAGTAGTCAAAGATCTTATACAATTTGACGCAGATAAGAAAGTAAACCACGTCGGCCAGATCTCGTTCTAGAGCCAACGACCCTAAATGATAGCTTTGGGTAGGAAAAATACTCGATCCAAGAGCAAAGAGTAACCAACTCGAATCCACGAGCAACTGAAAGAGAAAAAATGAATTTAATTGATAATAAAAAATTGAATTCTAAAAACAAAGATACAATGACATTATAGAGCAAATAAAAAGAATACTTCTCTAACTAGAAAACCAATACATGAAAGAAAAATAAAACACAATTAAAATTCAAATCAGGCTAAAAAACTAACTCCTAATCACAGTCGATATGGCTGATATGCATAGGGCTGTCGATAGTCATAGGACCCTGTCGACAACTTATACACATAGGACTGTCAACAATCATAAGACCTTGTCGACAGACTGTAAACATTAACTCTCGTGAAAGCCTTGTCGACAGACTGAGTCGCGCCTGTCGACATGCCAAGTATTGGTTATCGACAACACGGATGTCTAGCTTGTTTCTGCTATGATCTTCAACATTTGCGAGATTATTTATTATCATCGGATTAGCCAATGAGTAGATTGTTGCCACCTGATGACATTATTGATATTGTCACTGTGTGGACTTGATATG
>JAVJIF010023079.1:0-45618 GCA_038442645.1 Agave tequilana
TACTCAATATTGCATATTTTACATCATAACTCCCATGCATAATACAAATAAATAAGTGATTTTTACTCCTCTTCTCTACTTATTTGCAGGTACACAATTAATGGAGAGATATTCAAATAATCACTTAATTAACACTAATTAAGTGATTAATTAAAAGATAAAGGATAAAGCCAAATCTCAATCCAGATCTAGAGAGATCCGCGCAACAAACAGAGAATCCAAGTGGTCCACGTGGATAACCACTTCCCAACTGATCTCCACCAGAAAGATCTGGACCAACGGCCCAGATCTTGCCGCGGGAACGCAAGTGGGCGCGGCAATCTAGGGCCGTTAGATCCCCGGATTTTGTGGCAACAAACTACTCTCCAGAAGCTTCCCATTTCTCCTATAAATACCCCATGAAGACCTGCGAGCTGGGACGGATCAGAGAAGAGAGAGAGATTAGTGAATAGATTGTAATTTTGTTAGGTTTTGTTTAGGATTTTTAGTTCTCTCTAGGATCTTCTCCTCCCTAGATTTCATTGCAAGAGAGATTTGTATGAGAGAGAGAGCTTGTATCAACAAGGAGTGACAACTTGGAGCTATACAAGGATTGATCCATTCTCTACATATCTACTTGAGCTTGATTCTAGTTTGTCTTCTTCACTTGCTTTTATTTTGCTTTGTTACTTGCTTTGTTAATTTCTAGCAATTCAATCATGCTTTGCTTTGCTTTTGTAATGTCTAGTAGCTAATTTCTTGTTCCATGTACTAGCTAACCACTACTCTTGCTAACTCCTAACTCATGGGTGATTGCCTTACTTCATCTTGCAATTTGTATGGTTTTCTCTTCTCCGATGGGTTTCTTTTCATTTCTTGGCAAGATCTAGTTGTAATTCTCCATATGATTCATGTGTGCCTCACTTGGAGCCTAGTCTTCGAACTAGTGCCTTGATGGAACATGGAGATGGAAGCACCAATATGCTATTTGATGTATAACTTCACTACTTCCATTAGTGAATGTTGTATGTTCTTCATTTGCATCACTTGAGTGTAGCTCTTTTGATTCCATTAGTGAAAGTCTATTTGTAGGCCTATGACCATCTATGGAGGCTATAAGACAAGTCCAAGAATGTTTCCCCATCATCCATGTGAGAAGGTAATTAGACCACAAGCAAGACACATCCATGCCGATGAATCAACATGAGGCACGCATCACTATCACGGAGTTTAGTAAGTCTTTAGAAAGGTAGTTAAGGTTAGCTAGTCATGGTTTTATTTCAATAAATCTTTTCTAGAGTTTTCTTTTCTTTTAGTGTGAATACAACAAACCTCGATCTTGTTTTGTTTTCTTTTAATTTCACCATGAACATAGCCATCCATTGATTTTCACCATGAACATATCCATACACTCTTTGATTTGTTTTTCTTTTGATTCTTTATTCTTTTGAAGCAAAGAAGAATTCTCGTTTCCTTTTCTCACGTATATCGTAACGCTTCTACGCTAGCTCTCCCTGAGATCCGACTCGGTATAGCCCTATGCTATAGCGGAGATAAGAAAGGGTACATTGAACATCTTACATACATTTGTGGAGTAAACAAGCACCAAGGTTGATTCTAAACCTTTCTCTTTTACATAATACTCGTGCTATACTTCACACTACTCTTTCATCTATCAATTTTTGGCGCCGTTGCCGGGGAGAGCGACGGTATTTTTAAAAGTGAGAAACTAAACGATATATCTTCTCTGTTGCAGGTACAGGTTGAAGATTCAGAAATATTTGCACAGCAGAATCATATAAGTGGACCTGGGCCTCTGCTTAAGAAAGCAGAGCCCAGGATCCCTCTATTGTGCCGCGGATCCACAAGAATTGCCGTGGGAACGCGGCACTTTAGAGTTCACTACTTACAAACTTTTTGCAGGGGCTTCTGCTTTGCAAGTTACATCTGCATATATACTTCATTTCCTGTATTTTTCACCTTGGACCTGCTTAATTAAAAAAAAACAGTAAAAAGTTGGTTGTAATTGATAATAATTGTTAGACATTTGCATTTTAGGCACGTGTCTTTCAATTACTTTAAATTTACTGTTGAAGAGCGCGTGGGACAAGGTACGTGTTGGCATTGCATATAGACTAGGACAAACTCTTGCTTGATTTTCATGCTTTGAGTGTATCCTAGTTATCTTTCATCGTACACTTGCACAATTAATTCTAAGGGCAATTCCTGTAAATAACATAAGGTGGGGGAGGTCATTACCCTTTCCTTAGCCCGGAAATCATTTTCCCCACGTACTCACAATCCTAAGCTTGTAAATAAAATTTGATAGACGTTGGCCCTAGGGACATCCGGACTCACTTAGGAGATTATCCTAAGGGGGAAAAGTGTTGGAAATTGACTTCTGTAAAATCGGTGTCTAGGAAAGGGGTTGAGGGCCGAAAGCCCGAAGGTTGTTGGTTACTTAATTAAGGAACGTCTTCGGACGGAAAACCTCCCAACGACTTTACCCTTCCCTGGCTGATTTGCTTATAGTCAAGGTCTACACTAAACCTCCTGTGGACAGTCTATTTAGGAGTCACCTAGGACCAGAAACCCTAGACAAGCTTGGATTGATTTTTTCTTTTGTTGTTTGTTATTTTTTCTTTTTCGCTGGTGTGATCGGTGCACGTTGTTTGTGATTGTATATACGATAGTGGTTTTGTGATCCTAATTCTACACTTGCACTTACACATCCACTTCACATCATGACCAACAACGTCTCACTTCAGGATCGATTCTATCCGATTCGCACCTCCATTCCTTCATGCATTCTTCTCCCCGAGCCTAATGGAAATCATTTTGAGCTGAAACCACAATTCATTAGTACACTTCCCCGATTCCATGGTCTTGAGTCTGAGGACGCGTACCTCTTTATTCGTGAGTTTGAAGAGGTATGCCAAATGATGAGAATATCCCAACTTTCTGAGGATGCTGTTAGGTTACGGTTCATACCGTTTGCACTTAAGGATTTAGCTAAGAAATGGCTTTATAGTCTTCCTGTCAGTTCCATATCTTCATGGGATGATTTTGTTAAGGTCTTTCTTAGGAAATTCTATTCTATCCACAAAACAGCCCTCATGAGAAAAAACATAATGCAATTCAAGCAAGAACAAAATGAACCTTTCTGGAAATATCTTGAGCGTTTCAAAGACCTCTTAGCCCTATGTCCCCATCACGGCATAGAGAAATGGCGGCTATGCCAGATTATCTATGATGGATTAGATTACCAAACGAAAACACTTTTAGAATCCATGTGCCAAGGGGAATTTCTGAAGAAAGATGAACATCAGGGGTGGGATCTCTTTGAAACCTTAGCTGAGAAAACCATTCAGTGGGAGTCATGCCCTGATAAACCGACTCCCACCACTTCCAGAACTGGTACCCAATCCAAAGAATCCTCTCTAGCTTCAGAAACCAAGATCACACAATTAATGAAGAGGATAGAACTGCTTGAGTCAAAAGGGAATTCTGTGGTCAACCAGGTCAACCCATTGCCTTTGATTAGACCAGGTTGCACCAACTGTCAAGACCTTAGCCATGTTGTTGAGGAGTGTCCATTGTATCAGCCCCCATTTCAGGAGAACATGAATGCAGCATTTACCAGACCCCCATACTCCAATACTTACAATTCAGGATGGCAGAACCATCCAAATTTTCCATGGAGTCAGTCTGGTACTGAGCATCATATGCCACCACTTCCACATCCATACAATGCTCAGTTTCATTCATCCAGTTTTGATCAAAATTCACTGTATGTTCATCCATCTCAAAGTCCACCACAGTCATATCAGTCATATCAGGACCCACCACCATATTACCAATCACAGTTCCAATCTCCATATCCTCAACATCCACCCCAAAATAATTCTGAAATATCTGAGTTGAAACAAATGATAGAAACCTTAACAAAAAACCATAAACAGGAGTTGAATGAAATGAAGGTCCAAATTGGGCAATTGGCTGAGAATCAAAGACATTTGTTCCCAAATCAGCCATTGCTAAATCCCAAAGTTGAAAATTCAGGACCCAGTCACTGTCATGCCATTCATACCCTGAGATCTGGTAAACAAGTTGACAATAAGGTTTCTAGTCCACAATCTCATCCAGTACCAAAGCAAACTCCTCATGTCCCAATGTCACCAACTTTTGACAAACCATCATCTAGTTCAGAGCCATCCACATCTCAAGCCAAGGGAAAGAAAAGGTAGATGAGCAATCTTATAAGCCTAGAGTACCATATCCAAATAGGCTGAGAAATAACAAGTCAAATGCTCACATGGAGAAAATAAAAGAAACATTCAATAAGGTCCAAATCAATGTCCCTCTTCTTGATGCCATTCAACAAGTGCCATCATATGCCAAATTTTTGAAGGAAATGTGCACCAAGAAGAGGAAGACCCAAGTCCCTAAAAAAGTCTTCCTTGCATCATCCATCAATGAGCTGCTCACTGGTCCAATTCCTGTTAAGTATAAAGACCCAGGGAGCCCCACCATTTCATGCATCATAGGACAGACTACAATAAATAGGGCACTTCTTGATTTGGGGGCCAGCATTAATCTCCTACCTTTCTCTGTGTACCAACAATTGGGGTTAGGTGATCTTCTCCCGACCCAAATGACCATCCAATTGGCTGATCGCTCTGTTACTAAACCCAAGGGGGTAATTCAAGATGTCCTGGTCAAAGTTGGAGAATTCTTTTATCCAGTTGACTTTGTTGTCCTTGAAACAAAACCAGTGTCAAATTCCAATCAAAGGGCACAAATTCCTGTCATTCTGGGTCGACCATTCCTGGCTACTGCAAATGCAATCATTAATTGCCGGAATGGATCAATGAGGTTGACTTTTGGTAACATGACACATGAACACAATGTCTTCCACACACAGCCTCACAAAACAAAAGATCAAACATTTGAGGTTAATTTCATTAGTAACAATTGTGAGGAGGAAGGTGAAGATCCAAAAGATGAGTCACAATCTTGTGATTCTCTTATCCGAGTACCCTTTCAAACGGGGAAGTTGATTTGGATACTTTCACTTTCAATGAGCCAACTGAGACTGTATTTGAACCTCCAATTGATATATCATTTGAAGACTTGTTTGCTGAAGAGATTATGTGCTTAGATGAGTCAACTCGGGGTAAGTTAGCTAATTGTCCACTTCCGGATGTTGACTTGAGCTTTGAAGAATTATATGGAGAGGAGTTAAAATTTCTAAACACTGGAAGTGATGAGATTCTGAGTGAGAGTGGTGATAAGGACTTTGTGTGTGAACGATGTGGTGGAAAGAGTATGAATGAAAATAACAACAAATTGAAACTGGAATCACCTAGGGTAAGAACAATTCAGACCGTTTCCCAATGGAGTTCAAGAAAGAGAACACATTGGAACGATGGGAAACGGGCCAGAGGGAAGCGACCAAAAGCCCAGGTGAGAGTTACACTTGTATATTCCTTGTAAATAATTCCTTTCCCTTCCATTTTGTTTCATGCATACATATATCACGATGCATTGGGGACAATGCATGAAATAAGTGTGGGGGAGGGTTTACTAACATAGGATCATAGGATTTTCAATTTTTTAGGATTTTCATTTTCTTTTTAGGTTTTTATTTTCTTTTAGATTTTACCTTTTTTTTATAGATTTTCTATTTTCTTTTAGATTTTTCTTTTAATAAAAATAAAAAAAATAAATAAAAACTTTTTGAAATAAGAAGATAAAGTTTTGATTTATTTTTAAGAAAATTAAGATGTATCTTAGAGATTAAGAAAGCCTTAATTATGACATCTTAAACATAGTTGAAGTAATAGATCTTGTTTGAGATTATAGGATAAGTAAGTAAAATTGGTGAGATATTATTATCTGGAATTTTTTGCCTTAGATAATATGCACTTTACACTTACACATTTCTTGGGATGGAGACAAAGACCAAAAATGCCATATAAATAAAAAAAAAAGAAAAAAAAAAGAGAAAAATATATATAAATAAAAGATCACCTATTAAGCTGGGAAATTGTGCCTCAAGAAGCATGATTATTCACGCCTAACGGTGATTAAGAATAATCCCCTTTAGTTTTGTGGCCTTTTTCACTCGAGTCCTTAAACCCGAGGGATGTTTCCTCATCTGGTGCCCTAAGACCATCTGGTTTGGGAGTCATCGGTTATAGGCTCGCTACATGGGTGAATTAGAAAGCCTAATAAAACTAAGGGAAGAAAAAAAGAAAAAAAATAATATAATGGCTTGATGGTTGGAGTTGAAATCCCAGAAACCTTCACTGTGCACGGTGTGCATATTATCTAGTTTTATGAAAGATAAAAATATTCAATCCAATTTTGAATTCTTACCTTAATTGAAAACAAGATCTTGCATGGATACTAAGTTTAAGGAAGAATAATTATAGGTGGATTTATGACCTAGGATCACTTATATTTTTGCAAAAATAGTTCGTAAACATGTCTCTTATTCAAAATGCGTTTTCAAAACACTAACATTTGTCTTCTTTCTTTATGGATTTTGTGGGTGCAATCCGCTGAAAACCCTCAGGAGACAACACTCCTCCTCTAGGGTAACCTAGAGGTTTAACGGCTTGTTGCACATGCTCAGTGCAATCGCGTCACCTGCGAAAGTGGTGTAATAAACTGGTAGTATAGATTTTCTTTTTCTTTGTTTTGCTCGGGACGAGCAAAAGAATAAGTGTGGGGGTGTGATTAGTACTCAATATTGCATATTTTACATCATAACTCCCATGCATAATACAAATAAATAAGTGATTTTTACTCCTCTTCTCTACTTATTTGCAGGTACACAATTAATGGAGAGATATTCAAATAATCACTTAATTAACACTAATTAAGTGATTAATTAAAAGATAAAGGATAAAGCCAAATCTCAATCCAGATCTAGAGAGATCCGCGCAACAAACAGAGAATCCAAGTGGTCCACGTGGATACCACTTCCCAACTGATCTCCACCAGAAAGATCTGGACCAACGGCCCAGATCTTGCCGCAGGAACGCAAGTGGGCGCGGCAATCTAGGGCCGTTAGATCCCCGGATTTTGTGGCAACAAACTACTCTCCAGAAGCTTCCCATTTCTCCTATAAATACCCCATGAAGACCTGCGAGCTGGGACGGATCAGAGAAGAGAGAGAGATTAGTGAATAGATTGTAATTTTGTTAGGTTTTGTTTAGGATTTTTAGTTCTCTCTAGGATCTTCTCCTCCCTAGATTTCATTGCAAGAGAGATTTGTATGAGAGAGAGAGCTTGTATCAACAAGGAGTGACAACTTGGAGCTATACAAGGATTGATCCATTCTCTACATATCTACTTGAGCTTGATTCTAGTTTGTCTTCTTCACTTGCTTTTATTTTGCTTTGTTACTTGCTTTGTTAATTTCTAGCAATTCAATCATGCTTTGCTTTGCTTTTGTAATGTCTAGTAGCTAATTTCTTGTTCCATGTACTAGCTAACCACTACTCTTGCTAACTCCTAACTCATGGGTGATTGCCTTACTTCATCTTGCAATTTGTATGGTTTTCTCTTCTCCGATGGGTTTCTTTTCATTTCTTGGCAAGATCTAGTTGTAATTCTCCATATGATTCATGTGTGCCTCACTTGGAGCCTAGTCTTCGAACTAGTGCCTTGATGGAACATGGAGATGGAAGCACCAATATGCTATTTGATGTATAACTTCACTACTTCCATTAGTGAATGTTGTATGTTCTTCATTTGCATCACTTGAGTGTAGCTCTTTTGATTCCATTAGTGAAAGTCTATTTGTAGGCCTATGACCATCTATGGAGGCTATAAGACAAGTCCAAGAATGTTTCCCCATCATCCATGTGAGAAGGTAATTAGACCACAAGCAAGACACATCCATGCCGATGAATCAACATGAGGCACGCATCACTATCACGGAGTTTAGTAAGTCTTTAGCAAGGTAGTTAAGGTTAGCTAGTCATGGTTTTATTTCAATAAATCTTTTCTAGAGTTTTCTTTTCTTTTAGTGTGAATACAACAAACCTCGATCTTGTTTTGTTTTCTTTTAATTTCACCATGAACATAGCCATCCATTGATTTTCACCATGAACATATCCATACACTCTTTGATTTGTTTTTCTTTTGATTCTTTATTCTTTTGAAGCAAAGAAGAATTCTCGTTTCCTTTTCTCACGTATATCGTAACGCTTCTACGCTAGCTCTCCTGAGATCCGACTCGGTATAGCCCTATGCTATAGCGGAGATAAGAAAGGGTACATTGAACATCTTACATACATTTGTGGAGTAAACAAGCACCAAGGTTGATTCTAAACCTTTCTCTTTTACATAATACTCGTGCTATTTTACTCACACTACTCTTTCATCTATCAACTTATTCTCTGTTTTTGTGTGCAGAGCTTATTTCAGTAAATAAGTAGCTGCAGTAGACATGTTGCTGCTCTGTGATCCTGCTCAAGAAACCAGGACACCACAGCCTTCTCATTTGCAGCGCCAACGCCGCAAAAGTCACGTTTCCGCGATAAGAGTAGTAAACTACTCACCCTACTTTATTGCAGGGTTGTTGAATTGCACAAATACATATTCTGTAGCTGATAGTTTTTTGTTTAACTTACTCTGCACATTGATTTTAATTCAACAGTAGCTTGGTTGATTGCAAATACTAAAAATAGTTTAGACTTTGCACTATGAATTTGTCTAATTTCGTTTACATTTATATTGCTACTGAAGAGTGCTGGAGAAAAGGTATGTGTGCATTGCATGTAGCTTAAGAAACACATTTGAGTGATATATATGCTTGAGTGTATTCATTTGGCTATATACTTGTATACTTGAACTAAAATGATTAAGGGCTTGACTTATAAACAAGATAAGGTGGGAACTCATTACCCTTTCTTAATTCAAAAATTATCTCCTCACTCACTAACCCAGCTTAACTAAAACTGAATAGACGTTGACCCTAGGGACATCTCAGACTCAAAAAGAGATTGACCTATGAAGGAGTTGTTAGAGTTTGAATCTTGTCAAATGGGTATCCAAGGCTGGGGATTAAGAGGCGAAACCTCGAAGATCATGGTTTGATATAATTAGGCATGTTGCTCAGGCACGGATCCTCCCACTAATATTGCCCCTACCTAACCGATTAAATTGTGATCAGATTGCTACAATATACCTCACGTGGACAGTCTAACCAGTTAGGAGTCATCAAGATCTAAGATCTACCCTAACTTAGGCTAGATTTTTCTTTTGTTTGTTTATTTGTTTGTTTGTTTTTATTTTTGACACCTTTTTTGTGATATGGATTATAATTATAATTTTTTCAATGCATATAATGATCTATATTTCACCTCTACCTCTTTTGATTCGGATAACACTAACCTGATATTTCATAACTTTAACAACCAAGTATCCGGATTGGTCTTATCCGAATCAACATATGCTCCTATCTCAATATTATAAACAAGACTGAATAATCATCTTCACTCTTCACCGAGTCAGTGGGAATACTCTCCCAAGTTATTATATCAACCACCTTACCAACATTCATATGATTCTTATTTAGAACAACCGATAGAGGAAAAATCAACTTAATTCTAGAATACGTGCATGAGTCCGAGTGACAAATCCAAAAACTGAAAGACTCACAAGCCCACCAAGATTTTCAAATTCAAGATCCTTACTCTATTTTTTAAGTCCCAACAAAACAAGAAGAAAAATCGATTAACAAGGAAGATAGAGTAGAAACCTTTATTCAATGCCAAAATGATTTCATCCAATCAACTTTTGATTGTAACCAGTCTATCAATAGGTTAGAAGCACAAATGAGTTATTTAATCAATATAGTAAATGATAAGAATGTGGGAATTATTCCTAACACATTTTCAACCATTCGCAATTGCTCTAGCCATATTGATAGGAACCAAGAATCATGGTGTCTTGGTGACTTTAACCAAGATTCAATTTTCTCACACCAACTTGAAGTTGACCAATCCCAAACCTTTTACGAATTGACAAGTTTTCACTTTAAGAAAATTGAACTTGATTCTGAATGTGAACCCGATTCACAACTTTGTGATTCAGTTTCAGTTTTTGAATTTATATTGACTCTGGTGTCCTTACCTGATTTGGACCCATTTTCTGAGCCAACACTGATTCCTATAGCCATAGAGTTTGAAATTAAACCACCGATTTTTGATAGCCATGTTTCATTGATGGAAAAAAATATGAATTTTAGTTCTTTGATTTAGAACCAAATCTTGAACCAAAATGACTATTGAACCTAACTTTGATTTAAGTCGTATTTTCGAGTCAGTATTTGGCTCCCGAACATTTCACCCTTGAGCCCAAGTCAACGATTCCACTAAGTCACAATCTTTCATTGGACCAAGGTATAGACCATAATGACTCCGAGATGATATTCCAAGATTGGTCATATAACCAGGATGATTTTAATGTTAGGATCTTACATGATCATATTCAGTTTAGGGGTTGTAAAACTGTAAAGGTGAGTTTTTTGAAAATTCACATTACTTAGATTGGGCAGCAATACTTGGCCCAATCCGACCACCATCAGAACCACCAACTTGAGATAACATTTTTCCTTCCCTTTCTTCTTTTTCATGCATATATGCTTTTATTTATACCTTGAGGACAATACATAAGACAGGTGTGTGGGAGGGTTCTAACATAGTTTTTCTTCTTTCTTTTTATATATAAAAAAAATTTCTTTTCTTAGAAACTTTTTGAAAAGAGAAACAATATTTTGACATATTTTTGTAAGAAATTAAGTTAATTTTAAGGAGTAGGAGAATCATAATTAGAATTTCTTATACTTGGTCAAAATAAAATTATTTGTTTGATTTCTAGGTTAGGAAGAAAAATTGAAAAAATAATTTAGTCTTAATTTTTACCTTGATGAAATATTCATACTTTATACACTTACACACTTAGAGCTCTAAAATAAAAATTCTTATGCCTTATAAAAAAAGAAAATATATATATATTAAAAATCTTCTGATTAAGCTGGGTATTTGTACCTAATACAATATAAGTATTCATGCGTAAAAGTGGTCCATATAATAATAAAATCCTTAGTTTTGTGACCTTTTTTGCTCGAGTCCTTAAGTCCTTGGGGTGTTTTTTCACCCGGTGCCATAAGACCGTCTGATTGGGAGTCACAGACTAAAGACTCGTTGCATAGACGAATTAGAAAGCCTAATAGAACTAAGGGATATTACCATCATAATATGTAAAATTAAAACATAAGAGTTAGAGTTGAAAAACCCTTAGTCAAATTCACGGTCACAAGGTGCATATGACTTTGGGTAAAATAATAGACTAGGTGAGAAATATAGTTTTAATCATTACCTTGATTGATAACAAGTTTTTGAATAGAGACTTAATTTCAGAATGAATAATTTGGTATTCCTATAACTTATAGATTACTTAAATTTTTGAAAAAAATCTTTAAATATTATTTCTCTTTCAAAGTGTGTTTTCAAAATACTAACACTTTTTTTCTTGCTTTTATGAATTTTCTGAGTGTAATTCACTGAAAATCCTCAGGAGAATACAACTCTTCCTCTTAGGGTAACCTAGAGGTTTAAAGGCTTATTGCACATGCTCAGTGCAGTTACGTGACCTGCGAAAGTGGTCTAATAAAGTCTTAGGTTTAGTTTTCTTGTTTTCCTAAGGAGTGATTGTACATGTATATTGCATTATCTATTATAAGATTCCTACATTTATCTTGAAATAAACTCTGCAATTAATTGTCTTAATGTCTAAATTGTGCAGGGTGATTATTAATGGAGGAAGAGAAGATAATACCAATAAATACCAGTTAAATTTGTTTATATGGATCTATTGGTTAGCTTGGAGAATCAACGAGAATAAACGAGGATAGAGGCAAATCCAGAAGTTCAAAGGCAACCTCATCAATATACAAATGGATATCTAAAGGATTGGGGCATATATTCAGAAGATTTAGAGAGATAAGGGACAATCCAACTAAAGATTAAGGAATAAATAAATATTTATCTTCAGCCTTATCTCCAACCTTATCAGAAGATTTTTTCTGTTGGGCAAGCGATTTGTCCATATCTCCAACCTTATCTCCAATTTTATCAAAAGATCTTTTCTATTGGGCAAGCGATTTTGTTCAGATCTCCAACCTTATCTCTAATCTTATCAGAAAATCTTTTTTATTGGGCCAGCGATTTGGTCTCATCTTCAAGCGCGCTCTCCCCTCCCCATTTCTCTTATAAATACCATCATATGCAGAAGGCAAAGAGTACCACACCATCAGAGAATAAAGTTAGGCTTAGGCTTGTAGTTTAACTTAAAATTTTATTTTTTTTATGTAATTTTTCGTTTGTCATTATGAGACTGAGATCAGAGAAAAGTTTCATAAAGAGAAAAAAGTTGTATTGAGAGTGACACCAGTGTAAGTTTCCTCTTTTCTTTTATTGTTACTCTATTTTAATCAAAGTTGCATTCTTGTTTTATTCTTCTTTGCTTCGTTTTTTTTGTATTCGATTTTTTAATCCAAGTGAATCTAGTAGCATCGAAATTGCCTTACCTTTGCGAATGCCACCGATAGCTTATGTGATGGATTATTCCTCTTAAGTGTCTGTATCATTTTGTGTTATTTGTCTTGAGGATGTAATGTGAACGGGCACTAAATTCAATCTTATGAGTTATGCATTGATCACCTCTGAAGCAAGATAAGCCTTTGCCAATGATCCAAGGTAAGTAATTTTTTTCTTTTCTTTCATTTTTTTAGTTTAAAATGCATTTTCAAAACTAACACTTTCTTAATTTCTTTCTCTTTTAATTTAGCTCTTTTAACTTAAAGTAAAAACACCAATAATATTTTCTTCTTTTTAATTTTACTTTCCTAACTTAACTCTTTTCTTTTTCTTTTATTTAAAAACTGAGAAGAAATATTTTAACCAGTATTTTGTAAACTTAAAATAAATTACTAAACGCTTTTATCACAATCCCTCCTTGTGGATCACGACCCGCATAGTCACTTGCTATAGAGATAGTATTAAGCAACCTAGCACTTTTAATCTTCATTTCTAAACTTTTAATATTTTCAGTGCAGGTTCAGATTCAGTCAAGAACACACACACAGAAATAATAGCCTACACTATTACAAATATTCATCACACGATACAAATACAACAGTCCACAATACAATTACATAGTCCCAAAAATACAAATACAACATCCTAAGAAAAACAATACAACATTTCAGAAATACAATACACCCATCGAAGTGGGGTAACACACATAAAGCGGGAAACACTCGCGAATTGGTACTCGCAATCCAAAAGAATACTCGCCTAAACGTCGTGGGCACGACACCGGACTCTGGGGAACGCCAAAGGCGATAAGCGCACACGTGCGTGGAGAGAATGAGAGGAGAGAGAATGTGATATAGAGAGAGAGAATGAGAGGAGAGAGAATGTGATATAGAGAAAGAGGAATGCGGCGAGAGAGAAAGAAAGGAGAGATAAAGAAAGGAGGAAAGAGAGAGGGTTTTAGAGAGAGAAAAGAACCAGGACCATATCAGATAAAGAGAAAGGAGGAGAAAGACAGAGATAGAGAGATGGAGGAGAGAAGATGAGGGGTCGGCTGGCTGGGGGTGGCGCGGTCGGTCATGGGTGGCGACGGCTGGCCGGCGACCGTGGGGAGTGGTGGTAGTCTTAGAGTGGAGGACGCTGGCTAGGGGGAGGCGCCGTGGGGCCGCCAAATTGGGGGAGCCGAAGGTGGAGTAGGGGTGGCTGCCAATCTTGGGGGAGAGGAGTGAGGGGTTTTAGAAAGGGAGAGGTGAGAAAGAGTAGAGAGAGATTAAGAGGGAGAGAAGGAAGAAGGGTGGCCTGAGTGAGTTGCCCGGCTAGGGTGACCGGCTAACGGGGAGGCACGCCGAGTAGGTAAAGGCGCCAGCATGATGAGGGAGAAGGAGGTGAGGGGAAGAGAGATAAGGAGAGATTGAAGAGATATAGGGAGAGAGTGTGATGAAGAGATAGATAGAGGAGATTTGGGAGAGTGAGGGAGAAATTTTTTAGGAAGAGGGGGAGAGAGTAGATCGACAGAGAGATGGGAGAGAGAGAGAGAGAAGAGAAGGAGAAAGAGAAAGAAGAGACGAGAAGAGAGAAAAAAAAAGAAAGAGAAGAGAAAGAAAAACAAAAGGAAAAAAAGGAAAGGAAAAGGAAAAAAAGAAAAGAAAATGGGAAAAATAAGAAAACAGGCAAATTAAGAATGCTGGGAAATTGGGAAAAACAAGTGTGGAAATAGGAAAAGAAAATAATATTATTATATTTGGTCAAATTTTGAGTAATTCAGAAAAAATCCCCAAAAACAGTTTAAAATAGAAAATATTACACTAAGCAATACTGTAAAATCAGATTCAAGAAATTCAACCCAATTTGCAAATTAGAAATCATAGAATCGATCGGCGGTGCCAGTCAAATCGAATTTAAGAAATTTGCAAAATAAATCAAAAAAATTTCAAAAAATTGTGAAAAATTTAAAATATTAAAAAATAGCATTCGAAACTGAAACATGTCAAATCTAACTATCAGAAAGGTCAAATCAAGTAGTATCACTATATGAGATCGGGTCCAGGGTTTAGGCTCAGACTGACCTGAATGCACCAAATACGGGTCTGATACCAAATAACAATAATAAAAATAATAATAAAAAAATAAATACAGAAAATATGAAAATATGAGCGAAAAATTGGGACACATATCTAAATACGTATTCCGGGAGCGGGGTGTTACAAATCGCATTGAGGAAAGAAAGAAAATAGTTAAGGTTGTTCCTTAAAAAACTAATTTACTAGGTATATAACATATTTAGGATAATTTGGGGGCCTATTTACTAATTTACTAGGTGTCCTAACTAATAGATCTACTTATCACTTATGTGGGTTTAAATAACCGTGCATTCATTGATTGCTTGTCATAAGTTCGAAAGAAGACTGGAAATGTAGATCTTCTTACACGTTTTGTCAACTCGTTTACTAGCTTCTTCTGTTTTAAAATCCCATTGTAAACTTTTTTAGTAGTATTTTTTTTTAATCTCGACATTTATGTTATAAGATTAGTCATTAATTGATACAAATCCGATTCTGCCTTAATAGGTTATTTAGGTTGAGGCCCTCTCTCTCTCTCTCTCTCTCTCTCACACACACACACACACACAAAGAAGGCAAAAATCAAAGAAGGCAAAAATAGAGCTTCTCAGGGATCTTGAGACCAGAAACTTCTTCATCACTTATGCAATAAAATCTACATTTTTTTTTTTAATTTCTTTCCCTCGCATCTCCCTTTTGATTCCTGAACAGAGCTCATTCCCTGTACTCTTAACATAGGACTTGGCTGAAATTTTCCTCAACCCAACCTCACTCATTTACCATTAAATCTCAGGTACAAAATCCCATATTTCAAATCCTGTAAAAACAATCAACGTTTCCACTGAAAAACACATTTTCATTGCATCACTAGAAAGTACGAGTTTTATAGGCAATCCAGTTACATAGACCTAATCTCCTGTGTTTCAAGACTGCAACAAGAAGTAGAACTAATAGGCTTGTACTATGGGTGAACATCTGTAATGTTTCAAATCATTAGATACAAAAGAGTACGTGCATTATAAAGAAATAAGTAAACATTTAATGACAATCCAATAAGAGCTAAATCTTGGATGAGAGAATTAATGCAATCAATTAGCCACTGAAATATATACAGAAATTGCTTCAATTATACATTTGAATCTTGTGTTACATCATGCACCTCATAATATGTTCAGAACAGCAACTACATGCTTTCACAACTTTGAGCTTCATGATTTGGGGAGTGTACTTATTTAGTACACAAATTTGGACTATTTACAGCATCCTTTGCTAAGAATATAAAATTTTAAACAACACAAATGAGATAAACTAGAAAACAACCGGCATATTCCAGAGAACAAGAAGGAAGAAAAATATAATCTACAGCCGCAGAAGGATACAATCTCTCTCACACAGTGCGGTTGTCGTCCGTCATCATCCCTTTGAGACTCTTTGCCAGCCAGATCGCGGTTTCTCGTGGAGAGACTTTATCCTTCCCAAATGGCCTCAAGACAACAGCAAGTGCTTCCAACCTATTATTCTGCAGCAGGTCAGCTGACAGCTCCAACAACCCTTCAAGAGCCTCTGCTCTTTGCCTGAAAGATTTCACATCCAATATCTCTTTTGCAGGAATCTCCTCTTCCTTTGCGGTAAACTAACCTCGCTAGTAGGATTCAATCTCACAGTTTCTGCAGTGTTGGGTCTCTCCTTTTGGCTGTTGTCATCCACTGTATTTGACACACAAACAGCCTCTATCAATGCTGGTGGTTTCATGGTTGATGGTGCAGTGTTTCTCATCTCCACTTCCTCTCTCACAACATTCAATAGCTTTCCCACATCCATGTTCTGGACACCCATCTCAACTCTCTCAATCGCTGGCTGCTCGCTGCCAACCCGGAAGGTGCTGTGCCGTATGACATGGATAACGTCATCGAATGCCAGAGGTAGATGTGGTGCAGATGGCTTTTCCAAAGTTGGGTTCGGAATTGACCCCTTCTCTACCATCAAGCTCTTTGGTGACACTGAAACAAGAGCTGCAGGCTCCGGTATTGACGAGAGTTCCCTTACTGTAAACTTGTCATCCCCCGCCTGCGGCGAAATAGAAGTGGAATCAGTCCTGCATATGGATAAGTCATCTTTACAAACAAACTCTTGTACAGAGTTCGGGAAAGATGGATCCAAGACTGAGCTTGAGCTCATTTCATCATTGCTAGCAAAACTCTTCTGCAAGTCCACAACATTAACTTCAAGGTTTGGTGTAGGACTTCTATCCAGATCATGACTCTTTACAGCGGAATATTCATGCCTCAGAGGGGTGCAAGAAGAAGAAACTGAGCAAAGAGGCAGGTTAGATTCTGAATCTCTAGACTGCAAGGCCTTCTCATCATGATTAGGCATGTAGTTCAAGGAGCTCGAGTTGTTCTCTTCCTTGATCATCAGTGATGGGATCTCTTCAGTTGAAGCAGGAGTTTCTTTTGAATTGCCTGCATCCACCTGCTTCCCGATGTCTGGAGGATAATTTTCTAACTTTTGGATCTGGTTGGTCACTTGCTTGGAGACAAAGGGAATACGATGCGGACTCTCCTCACGCTCCTGATTAATCTTGGGAACCACCCCCTTGATCCCATGGCTCCCTGGGTTTTCAAGACCACCAGGTTTAGGAATAGGGATGGCAAGCTTTCTCGCCGAACTGGAAGGTGGAGGCCTTTGCCTTGTCCTGGCAGGGATGTTGTCCTCTGTGACTTGCTTCGGTGCATCAATGGTGGAACCTCATCATATCTGACCTTCATTTTCAGAGAAGTCTTAACTGCAGGTAACTGTAACAGATGACAGATTAAGACATAAAGAAAGTAAATAAGAGAATATATCAGTGAAAAAAATGTTAAATATAATCATACCATACGCTTTAGGGCATGAGGCGGTTGAACCCGTTTCACTGATTCACTATTTGTCCTGGCTGCTTCACCGGCTGACACTTCTGAACTAGACCTGGAACTAGAGGAACCAACACTAGTAGGTTTAGGGATCTTAGATGACTGATCTCTGGTTGTGATGCCAGGTTTAGAAATCTTGGATGACGGCTCCATGGTGTTTCTATGATTTGGCAAAGCAGCGACCTTCACACGACTGCCTCTCATTGGAGAGCTGCTTTCCCTAGATTTTACCTCTTCTTTAAGAGACACAAGAATGTTCCTAGCAGTTTTTGGTTGCTTACGTTCAAATTCCCGCTGTTGATCCACATGCATAGAGTTTGATGTGCTTTGCCGGTGTGGTTCAGTATTAGGGATGTTACTGGAACCTTTCTCATCTGGTGGATGTGAATCGCCGACTGTTATGTGCAATTCACTGCAGTTGCTGTCAAAGCCAACACCATCAGTTGAAGCAGAATCACTCTCTGCCTTCTTGTTATCAGAGTTGTATGCGACCCCAGATGTGTTTCTCTCACTGGAATGCAAACTGTCCATATCACTGCTGGATATGCTACTGTTTTGGCTATCAGACATGTTCTTCTGACGACCACATGAACTGGAGCTAGGCTTCTCTAGTGTCCGAGTCACACTTGATGGATCAGGGGATGGGCGATATTGGTTGACATATGGTTGTAAGTAGGGGTGCCTTAAAATCTCTGATGCCTGGTTGAATAGGACTGTCAGATGAAGTAGAGGAGCAACATAGACGTACTCGCAATCACAAGTTGTGGGAGGGCTTAGAGAAAGGACTTACATTTGGTCGGTGCTCTGGATTTTTTCTTAACATACTTTTGATCAGTGATTTCCTGGGGGGAAAAGAAGAAACAGTATTAAATTTCCTTAACAAGTAGTCGCAAAATAAGTAGTAGAATGATGAGAAGCTAAAAGTCATTTATTGTGATGACGATATGACATGTTTAAGTCTTTTCTGGTGGAATAGTGGCAACTTTTTGTGAAGGCACTAAAATCTTCAAATTCAAGGTATGTCAACTGTGAGCAGTTATGCTTCAACAATGTAATAGTAGTAACTATTGTCAAATTTCGGAAGTATACGGTACGAATCAAACATTGGTATAGAAATAACACGTGTACCCAGGAGCAAATCATCAATGAATTCCGTCCAATGAAACTTGTTCAAACATCTTAATGGAGATTGTGACATAGAGCACACTCACATGGAAGATGAATAACATGGAGGCAGAGGACCTATACAGGACCGGTTTATCTTACTTATTAATCCAGCCATATCCTGAGATCAGATATATACACAGTCAGATTACAGTTTTCCACTATGATAATCAATAGATCTTGCATATGCAGACAAACATGCGGTAAAGAAAAGGCCACAAAGAGAGCACTTTTAGTTGCTCGCATATCTACTGATTATACATAAGAAAAAAATGTATAAATTTTGAAGCAAATATGGAAAAATTACTGAAATCTTAACCACATGACAACCAGTATCTTGACAAATAAAGAACTATATAGGAAAAGATTTTGCTCAGAAAAAAAATTGTTCAAACAGTACAAAATTGACTAAGTGCTATGCAATGTCGTGCAGATCTATGAAATATAAATAAGAAATGCAACAAAAGAAAACCTGTACATACATTTGTATCAAATTCAGGAGCACAACGGATTATCCATGCTAAATAGACACACTAGACCGGTGAAATACAAGAATAAATTTGGTTCAACACTTCAACTTCTCCAACAAGAGAGAATATAAAAAAAAATGAAAGCAGGAATGAGGGAAAGAAATCCCTTCAAGTGCTTGTTGATGGAAGAAGATTGTATGAGTCTGTAAAAGGTTGGAAAAAAAAGCTTACAGGGACGTTAATTAGTAAGTTAAACTTTCTACAGCTTGTGTAACATGTTTTTAGAGCCTTTTAGAGAAGGTTTCCCCATAATACCTATATTTTATTTGAAACTATTGAGTAAATAAAATTTAGATGGGAGAAAACAAACTTATTGGAAGCCTGAGCAGTGAGCACGCCCAGGTCCCTAAGCGCCACATAAACGCTCCGTTTTTTCTCCGCTTTTGCAATAATCACTATTCCTCATAACTAGACGTCAAGTTAGTTTATTTAGGGGTCAATCAAAACAAAGCTTGGGGGGGTGTGAATAAAGAAAAGGGCTTGCTTTGCGCTTTTGAATTTGAACTCAACCGGATCCCTCAACTGTAGGGATGAACAAATAGCGAGTCAAGTGAATATTTATTCGTCCTACTGGTTGTTAGCCAACTGGCCTAATATTTAAAGAGCTGTTGTGTTGCTATGTTGTGCATTATCACAGTTGTAAGCCTGACTTGAACAAAATGACACATGAATGGAATTTTGACAGTGAAGAAGTTTAAGGCTATTCATTCTCCCAATCCTCTGCAGATCACCACCAGAATATGCAGTTTTCCCTAAGATTCAAGTTTCTCCATGAGAAGACCAAAGCAACTGTGCCCCAACCTATTATGCTTCATGCAGTTAATGTTGCATCATAAGGTGGACATAAGCATGTGATCACATTGAAATATGGTTCCTATAATCAAATGGATGAAGAGACAAGGATCAGTTATTGAATTGACATCAAAAAATAGAGGGAATAAACAGCACCAGCAATAATTGAAGGATCAGCTTTTTATTTTTCTAAGGAATAGTTTTTGAATTAAGAGTAGAAGAAAGAGAATCTAAAAGACTGGCAGTGTAAGAGTAGGGGTAGGAGTAGGAATAGAAGCAATAGCAGTAGTAAATCAAAAGATCAGAGCTAAAACTCACACACAATTTGAATATTTTCAATGAATAACGTGTGATGTTGGAAATATTGGGTTTGAAATGAAGAATATCAACCATGTTAATATTTTAAAGGAAAATTAAGAAAAGAAACTCAATAAAATTATCAACAACCATAAGTGCAGTAGTCAGGGGCAAGTCAGAGGCTAATAGGAAGTAGTCAATCAACCTCTTCAAGGCCCCTTCTTGGAAAACACACTGTTTGACCTTTGCAAAAACTAAATCCCCATTTACTTCATAAGAAAATTGATTAAAATCCTCTTAGATGGCATGGATAATTACTGAAGTGATAAAAGAAAGAAAAGATAGAACATAACAAAAGTAAAATATTTCTTCACAATTTCTTTTAATCATAATGATGAAATTTGCAGAGCGTATCAAATAGACATTGCCGATCCTGAACATCAAAAATGATGTGTACACCAATTCATGCCTCCAAGTGAATCAGTCAGTTAACCTAGAGATACTCAACATTTTTACTGCTCCTCAAAGACCCGTGTTAGCCGAGGTTGAATACAGAAACAATGAAACCATAAATGTGCTAGTGAACCCCTGCGCCTTTTCTTAGACTTCCAGGAAACTAATCATGACACTTCATTCATATTGTGAAAGATCAGGGCTCCAGATCCTTCATTTAGGTTAACCTTTAATCTTAATCAACATTTTAAAATATTCTATCATTAGAAAATGATAATAGTGCAAGGCTCCATGACAGACATGCTAATGATTCATAGTTAATTAAAAGAGATACACTACGCCTCAAAGTGGATAACATCTATCAGAATGGCATATTACAGTTCCACACAGATCCTGCATAATTCCCTGTGATAGCGCAGATATAAGAACCACTTAAGAATAAGCTTCAAAACCATCATATGCCATTAAAATAAAATAAACATTTCAAAAAATATCAGGCATTGATGATTTCACATGATTTTGTATAAAGTAGCACTTAATACGAAACGATAATGATAATAGACTTACAAAAGCTTTAAAAGCAGGTCTATGAGCAGCCATCTCATACATACAGCAACCTGCGAACATTAAGCCAACTAAAACCTAGAGATCAAAGCAGTTTTCATGCAAAAAATAATAGTGGCATCCTACCTAGAGACCATATATCCGACTTGAATCCATATGGAATATCAGCAAGCAGCTCAGGACACATGTAATTGGGAGTTCCAACAACCTACAGTAAGAAAATTTCTACCCGTTAATCCTCGCACACTTGGGAAAGATGTGTCCCAATTATCTACGAATTCATTAAAAGGTGCAAGTAAGAAAGATGTGCCCATTGAGCCGTTTTTCTTCTCTCTTTTATTTTACTTCTGCTCTTGTACCCTAACAGAAGACGTAGTTCATTTCCTCTACTCTCAAATCATATTAACAGATATTTCCTGATACATTAGCATGAAATCAGATGACTCCGAGAAGAGAAGGGTTGCAGAAAGGTACCACGATGTAGACCCAATCTCTCTAATGAAACAATATCATGGATACAAAAATGCTTTGCAGAGAGATCTAGTTTTGACTGGAGTTTATGGAACCATTTCATGATTCAAACTAGATGTTGGGGGACCAGGTAATAAGAATACAATTAGAAATTAAAGAATGTTCAGAATATAGTAAGCTTGGCAATCAATCTCACAGCCCTATTGTTCTTGATGGTTTGTCTCTAGCAATTATATTCGATAAAACAGATATATTCATGTGTCAATAACTTACTCAAAAATTAGAATGCTTATGGTGGATTACGAAATTTTACTTAAAATAACTTGTGCAAGTATGAAATCAAATAATAGACATGTGAGGAAACATACAGAAGAAGCCAAATCATCCGCCTTCAGAGTTTTTGCAAGTCCGAAGTCACCTACATAAGAACTCAAATCTCAGTGCACAAATTGACATTTAAATCATAGGGTATATCAGTGAATAACTAACCAAGGCGGATGTCCTGGTCTTTAGTAAGAAATATATTCGAGCACTGCCAATAAGATGCCAAAGTAAGTTAATCACAGACTTTTACCGAGTATAGAAAGAAACTAGTTGCTTCAGACATAATCACAAACCTTGAGGTCACGATGCAGAACAAAATTGGAATGCAAATACTCAACGGCCAAGATTAATTGCGCAAACCACTTCAACAGTTTCTGTTGAAAAACATCAAATGTCAAGATACCATCTACACAAAGTCCATTAGTGTCAAAGTTCATTTAAAAACATAAGAATACCTTCTCACTGAAGTATGTTCCATTCGACCGCTTCATTAACTCAGCCCTGGTATCAAATGCCACTTAGGTGAAATGCAATTTAGCCAAAGAATAAAAGTTCTTATTACGTGACAGAACTTACATGTCTCCTCCTTCACAATATCCAGTGACAATACAAACAAAGCAGCCCTGAATTGAGATGCAAAGTATAAAGGTCAACCAATGACAAACAGTATGAAGTTATACTGGTCTATGAGAGACACAATTAGTAATTTGTAAGACTCCAAATACTAGTATTTAAATGTATATAACAGTCTATAAGGCATTATAGTACAAACCTTCTCCACCCAAGCTTCCTTGAATTCGACAATAAATGGGTGTTGCAGCCGTGCAATCAGCGCCATCTACAATCAATTTTTTGGGAATGTTAATACTGCTCTTCTTTCTGATTACCGAGAACTAATCAAATGGGATTCGAAAGAAAATAAATAAATAGACATTCGGCAAAAAAACAAAAACTCCTACATACAACCCAGCCCTTACCAACAAACACATCCTTCTATTTATGGCACAACACCGTAAGGACCGTAACAACAAGAATATTACCATCGCATCGGTGGTCATGTCAATTAACAACAAAACCTCCTGAATTCTATCATTCCTAACTCCAATTCTAGCAACATTTACAGGGTTTGGTCCAAAAATCCCCATGTTTTAATTAAAACAATGATGGTATGGTTACCCCCCATCCATTTCACTGACCTCCTGATGAGCTGACCTCCGGCACCGATCTGTCTGCCTCGCGAGCCGAATCTTCTTCAAAACGTACCTGCAATCCAAATCTCACATTACTGAAAAAAAGAAGTAAAGTAATAAATAACTGAGGTTGCCCAAATAACAAAGACAGCAACTTTACCTTTTCTTCTCCATCTTGTGAATCACGAGGATCGCCGCTCCAAAGGCCCCTCGCCCAATCTGCTCCATTATCTCGTACTGGTCCATTCGAGACTCCATGGATCCAATCCACAGAAAGAGATACACTAACTTAGCAACCAACAATAAAACCTACATTTCTCACTCAAACACTGAGATCCGAAGCTACTTTAACTCCAAACCCAACCAAAACCCCCAAAACTTGCCGCACGTCGACACGAGAACCCGAGATCGAACCGCACAGCGCAATGCCGAGGATCAAAACCCTAATCTCCCCCGATCTCAAGCTACTGGCGCCGTTTCTCGCTCAAAGAAGCTCAACAGCCCCAATCGATCGGGGACGAACCACAGAGATCGATGAGGCTCGTTTTGTATCGTTTCTCACTCTCAGTTGTCTCTGATGTTTACTCGATCGCGCCGGAGGGAGAGATTCGTCTTCACTACTGCTTCGTACTTTATTAGTTTAGTTTATGGGTTTAAAAATAGTTTATGGAAGGAATAAGAATAAATATAAATAAATAATATATAAATGGGGATCAGAGAAAGAGAAGAGAGTGGGTGAGGTCCATGGATGATGGAGTTTTTTGGGTTTTTTTTGGGAGAGAGAGACTGAGATCCGATGGAGTTTTTTGGGTTTTTTTGTGGGGGAGCAGGTGGCGTTAATTTGTGAGAGTATTTTATTTTATTTTATTTAGTATTTGTTTTTAAAGGGTAATTAGGACGAAGGCGTCAGAAGCTTCTGTGGATCCTTCTGAGTGCAGTCTTCGAGATACGAACGATGCATGCGGCTTGAAAGTTTCCTAACTGTAGTTTATTTTAAGTTGTGCAGATCTTTTAAGTGTGTAAATTTTGAAGTTAAAAGAAAAAATTTATTATTGCTGAATTTTCTAAATTAAAGTTAAGACTAACTTTTGGATGTATGATTTACTAAATTACGAACATAGCCAAACGAACATCAAATTAGTATTTTGGAGTTATGGGACTGGACTTCAAAAAAATTAACATTAAAATAAAAGACATAAAATTTTTTCAAGTTAAGTTATTTTTTTTTTTTTGAGAAAAGCCAATTTATTCATTGGGAAAGAACGAGAGAAAAGAGGTGTTTCCATGAAACCATTTAAGTTTAACTGTGTGTGAAAATTGAGTAATTTGTTGTTTTAAAAAGCAGTAAATTAGATAAAACAACCAATCTAATTCTTCTCTGCTAAACTCTAAAACTTGTTGGAATTTTGAGTAAATTATCTGTAAGAGCTTATTTGTCTGCTGAAACTTAACAGGAAAATGTATATAAATGGGCTAGCGTATCACATTTCAGAAATTTCGTTTGGCTGTTTTAAAATAAAAATCAAAACTTACGGGTGAGGCCCACCAAAGGCTGAGCTGGCCGCTCCCTCCGATTTCGCCGCGAGGAGCGGACGCTCCGAAACCGCGGGCGAAGTAACGGAGTTCGGCCCCACTGTGGAATTTCTCGGATACACCGACAGCGCCAGCGGCGGGCTTCCACTGCTCCTTAGATCACGATAAGAGGCCGAAAACTCTCTACGTGGCACGCAATCCTCGCCGGCGAGCACAATCCTAATACCACCAGTAAAAGGACCACGAAACAGGACTGTGGTCCCCCGCCCGAGAGATAAATGAGCTCACGCAAGGAGACAGCTTGCAGCTCCCAGGTGTCCGGCACTTGGTGAGCTGGTCACGTGGTGGGCCCTTTTGAGGGTGAGTGTGAGGGTACTTTGACCATCAAGGGCGGGTTCACTGAATGGACGGCTGAGATTAAACTGGTTCGGATTTGGCCTCGATCGTGGTCAATGGCTTCAACTAGGGTCCAGGTCACAATTTCACATGAGCTGCTTGCCCCAAGTCACGACGTCGGTTTTATTAACAGCGAAAGCAAAGGCTGAACGTGCTAGTTGAGGAGCTAGATGTTGAACATTTTTTCCTGGTTCACACGACAAAAAAAAATAAAAAAATGTTGCAATAATAGAAACTTTGATTTGATTGTAGTTTCAAGTAAGGAAATAGAAAAGAAATAAATATAATGGGCTGTCGTAGATTTGAAAAAAAAGCCATTGCGAGGACCGAGGAGGCATGGATCACATTTGCTTGCACTCTGGGATAATAAATCAATAAAAGAAAACCGCTATATAAAAACATCGTGAGTTAGATAGCCTAATACAATTGCTTGCGTTCTCGTGCGACAATAAGTTAATAAGCATGCTATAGGGCTGTTTGTTTTGCGTAAAAGACCGTAATTCATAAATAACTTACACTCTAATTACAATTACGGTGTTTATTTGAACCGTAATTCATAAAAGACTTACGCAACTCAACTACCACTCACTTGCAATCCTATTATCATTCACTTACAATTCACTTACAGTTAATTTTGTGGTCATGCAAATTTGTATTATTTTTTATGTTAATATTAATTTTTTAATATTTAATATTTTTAGTATTTATTTGCAATATTTAAATTTTTAAATCACCAAATAGTTAATTTTGTGATCAACTTTTTCACTTATACATTACGACAACCAAACGCCGTAAAACACAATACACTTTTTCACTTATAATTTTATATATCAATCAAACACCGTAAAACTTACATGCATGTCACTCATTTACAACTGTAAAAAAGTTGACCAATTACAATTTACGAACTACGGCCAATTACAACAACCAAACAGACTCTATAACTCAAAATAATTGAGTATGTTTGTGCTATGTGGAGCTCTTAAATTTTTTACCGACTAATATGGAATGATAGGATGTCACAGGGTTTACAACCTTCATTCAAATAAGACAATTGAGGCAAATATTTAATCAATGACCATTATGTTTTATCAGCAGATATCGTCAGGACAAGACAGGATCAGAGCTGTGTTTTTTACATAAACCTTGAACAAATTTCCAGGCCAAAAAACATCATAATTTTTTTTTTTTTTCTTTCTCACACTCTTTCACGTATCCACAAGGATATTATAGCCATACCCAATTAGCAAAATCTCTTGTACGCGAATTGGATTAAACCTAATACAAATATGATATAAACCCAGTAGCTGTACATACATGCAGAATACAAGACATGTACCTTTAAAAAAAAGTATACCAGGGGTGCGATCCTAGTCTTTGTCCTCGGCATCCTCCTGCAGCATAGCTTTAGTTACTGTAGAGTATAAAAACTATGTCAGTATGTAGCCTGAGATGAGTTTTTAGACATTCACATTTTATCAATTTAAACATCATGGAAGCAGAATTTTATCTGAAACTTGCATGTGACAGTGATTAACAACCTTAAACAGCAGAAGTCTATTTATATATACTTGTTGAGAAGAACAAAAAGATCAAGAGTCACACTGCAAACTTAAAACTTAAGACTCTGAAATATACTTGGGCAGAGACTGTAACCCTTTGCCATGACCTGAGCTGAACAACCAACAAGTTAGTCTACATTTGAAAGATATATTCAATGGAGAAAAAAAAAGGTGGGGGAGAAAAGATATTAAATATCCCCAAAAATCAATCATCACCTTTAAAGGGTTTGCCATTCCCATCACAGCCACCATCCAAAAAGCCTAAACGTCCCAAAAGAGATGATCTTGGTTGGTCTTTCTCGACTTAGATTTAGAGATCCTTTGTTGTGTTCTCAAGCAAAATGCACTAAGATCAGGGAAAGTTAAAAGATTTGCTCCCACATAAGAAGACACTAATGAAGGGTCTAAGCAATATGATGAACTGTTGGACATTGTTATATATTGTTCATGGTCAATCTAAGGGAAGAAATATTGTCCCTCATTGGAAGTAGAGAAAAGAAATACAAGATTGTAGGCTAACGTGAAAGTGAAGACTTAAGTCGAGCAGTGCAGTGGTGTATGAGCTTAGGTCAGGTCGGATAATAACACTTTATTTTCTTGTGAAAGGATGCACTTAATGAATTCTCCTAGCCACAAAGGCGAGGTAAATTTTCATTTAACATACAAAGTCACACTCGACCTACACATCATATCCACGATACATCAAGGCTAATAGTTTCATTGCATGTGAGATAACTCGGACTATATCTCTCAAAATAATTATTTTTCTATTCCTTCTGTTTTTCTGTTTTTTAATATTGTGGTCAGTACGGACTTGGGGCCTCTTACAATTCACTTTCATCTTTTTTACTAATGAACTAGACTTCACTAGCTTTGTATCTCATACTTGTACGCTAATGCACCTCAAGCATATTAGTGTAGTTAACTTGGGCAGCTTAAATCAGAACTAAATTGTCTATTTCTTTCCAAGCAAATTTGGAAAACTGTTTTTGCATCTGGTGTTTTTTGTTTATAGGTAAGTCTTGAAGAACTTGTCAACATTTATTGGGAAAAAAGAAACCCTTCGTGCATAATTAAGATATTGTTTTAACATTTTAAGTTCTTGTTTCTCAAAATATCATCATTTAAATAGATTCTTTTAAAAAGAGTATGAACAAGAAAGGACAAAAAGAAATGGGATAAAATCCATAAGAGACAAATAGGAAAAAGAGATTGAAATTTTATGTTAGATATGCAAGTGATAATATAAGCCAAAGCAAATAAAAAGAGAAGAGATGAGTGACGTTCGCTCACATGAGAAAAGATATTTTTCTTGATGTCTTAATGAATATCACAAGTCTTTTGAAGTATCTGATTTTATCTATAAATGGCATTTATATTAAATTTCTCTATTCTTAGTTTACTCTTACACGTGTGTATGCATATCCAGGGAAAGGCACTGTTGACCAGTACAGTACAGTCTCCAGGGTGCCAATTTTATTTTTTTTTTAAGAAAATAATTAGGGTTTGATTTGTGCTTGTTGCTTGCAAATGGTTGGGCTTAACAATCAAAATGGGAGATGAGTTTTAGTCTGATATCATTATGTCAACTAGCCTTGTGGTTGCCACCTAAAGTTGTGGGGGCTCTACAAACCCCTCTAGTACAATGAAAACTCTCTTCAATTCAATTGGAAATGGATGACTTCAGCTTGATATTTCATACATGTCAAAAGTAGTTGATTTATCAAGTTCAAACTTAAGGAACACATTTAACTTTCACAACTCTCATCAGAGAACATGAAGAAAGAATCATCAAAATTCAAATCAATTCATAATATAATTAGTTCCATTTTGAGTCAAATTCATAATATGAGTCAACTAGCAAATTATTCTACCAACATTACATTCTTTTAATTCCTAGATATAACATACCCCCCCCCCCCCCACCCCCCCCCCCCCCCCCCACCCCCCCCCCAAACACACACACACACACACACACACAAAAGAAAAAGGAAAATGCAATATAGCTAGAGAACCCAAGTAGGAGTTCTTAGCTTGGAAACAAATTCGGCCTGTTTGTGGAGGTTGGGTTTGTTTTATAGTTAGACACAAGGTCGGCCCTAGACCAGGGGGATCAGGACACAAGCATAGACGATCAATTTTTTTCATTCCTTTACACTGGCCTATTGGATTTGGGCCCGTGGTATAAATGAATGAAAAAAAAAATTAGGCCTGCAGTTTTCTCCCCTAAAATTATCATTCCTTTATACTATTATTCTTTTTGATCAGAAATTATCACGCCCCGCTTCTCAAAATATACAATAGTGGGGACTCAATGAGAGTCGGCGACGCATATACGTAAGAAAAATACTCCACATATACATGTTAAACCTCAGCACAGGAGAATACATACAATGTACATAATTATTCCAGCATTAGATAAGTACAAGAATACCTGCAAAAGGGGGTCAATGACCATGATAGATATGAAAAAGAAATAAATATGAAAGTACTGACAAAATAATAAAAAATTATGAATAATAAAGGTGACGGTCTCCTAACAATATCCCAAGAAACATCAAGTATCAAAATACTTCAGCCTGAACATGCAAACTCAGGGTTATCGGAAAGCGGCCTAGTTGGCTATATTTCATTGATTTTCTTCAACTAATTGAGGAATTTTTCTTAATCTTCTCCAACTAATTGAGAAGTAAAAAGATCACGACAATTAACTGCCCAAAAAGTGATATCAATCACATTAATCTCGTGCTAAGATTTAAATGGTCAAAAATGACCAAAAAAGCCTACAACAGAGCTAAGCTTCATGCGAAGTTAGAAGCAGAGCTACAAAAGAGCTTCATGCGAAGCTGAAAGATAAGTTCACAGCGGAGCTACTCAACGCTTGTAGCGATGCTAAAAGATAGCTCTTAGCAGAGCAATAAAAACTTCAAGCGAAGTTAAAAAATGAGCTCACAACAAAGCTACTCCCAGCTTGTTGCGAAGCTAGAACTAAGCTTGCAACGAAACTAGGTGTTAGTCTTTTGGACTTTCTTCAGAAGGTAATGCTTGGTCACTGTCTGCTTCACTAGATCAGTGGAGTTCAAGTCACGTTTTTCCATCAGGGATAGACTGGTTTTCAGCCTGTCTGCGACTTGTCTTTTGGAGATGTCGACAAATTAGACATCATTTGGATCGGTTGCAGAGTTGCCTTGGAGTTTGTATTTTCAGAGTGTCAACAAAACTCCTTTCAAATTTTTCGTAAATTTGTAATAGATTGGTATAGATTCCGAAATACTTTGATACTGAAGCCTGTGACCTAAATTTTGACATTGTTTAGGTCAGAAGAGCCCATTGGGTGGAGCACAAATATGCACATAACTAGGTAGCCAAATTGGTCAACTTAGGAACTCTCTATGGAGTGAGCTTCATGCGAAGCTAACAAATATGCTCTCAACGGAGCTAACATGAAGCCTCAGGTGAAGCTAAAATGAGTTTGCAGTGAAGTTAGAATAAAGCTTCATGTGAAGCTGAGGCTGAGCCCAGCAGAACTAAAGAAGTGTTGTGCGAAGCTGAAAAGCTTCGCCTCTTAGGGTCGTGACCCTCTAAACCGTCGCTTCAAATTTAATTGAAGTGACAGTTTTACACTCCTTTTGAGGAGGCGAAACTAGAGACAACATCGTCTATAAAAGCCAACTTTGATGTTATTCAGAGAATTCACTTCCCTTCGAATTTTCAGAAATTCCAAATTATCTTCTCCTTCTTCGAACTTTATCTGATCTCAGCGAGATTCAATGGCACCTAAGCAGCGCCCAGAGAAAGAGGTTGCTACCTCTGCGACGGCCACGCCGCCTCCTTTGGTCGTTGAGCGACCATTGCTGGTAGGGGTTCTCCCTTTTTCAGGGACCTGTGAATCTCTTTCAAAGCCAATTTTGGATGTTTTCAGGATGAATCCGTCGTGATTCATAAGAATATGATTATCTTAGGGAGTTAAATCCCTCAAATTTGATCTCACGGATTTTTAGGGGACTTATTCACAAGTCTGATGTTTGTGGTTAACATCTCTGAAATCCTCACAAGACAAAACTCGACCACCAGGATAACATGGGGGTTTAAAAGCGTATTCATATGCTAATGCAATTGTGATGCCTGCGAAAGTGCATTAGAATTATTTACTTTTTATTCTACTTTGCTTGAGGACCTAAAAAATATAGGGGGTATTTGATAAAGACATATTTGTACTCATTTTATACCTAAGTTGCATATTTAGTAGTATATTATTTTGTTTAATTATGTTAATTAGTATATTTTTGTGTTGTTTAGAGAATTGAGGACTATACAAGTTATTTGGTGCTGAGCAAGTAAAGTTGAGTGCACAAAAGATCAAAAATGAAACGAATCAAGTGTTGAACCAAATTGAATACACTAAAGGGTTAAGCGCAAATTAAATCTCCAAGGATTTTCTCCATCCAAGTCGCATGTTAGAATCAAAGGAGTGATGAAGAAATATGTTGGATGTCATGCCCCGCTTTTAAAAATATGTGAAAACGGAGTCGCGACGAGAGTCAGTAGCGTATGTATGCGAGAAGAATATCCCACACATATACGCTAAGCCTAAAGTAACCTAAACCAGCTATATAATCACTATATAAATCAATATCATTGCAATATCATATATAAACATCCACATATGATAACATATGAAAAAAAATGGAACACGCATAAGTCCAATGCATAGAATCATGAAAATAATAGGAATAAAGAAAAGCAAAAAAAGATACCGAAACTGGAGAATCAAGCAAAGAGAACTCTGGCTCTGATGAGGTATGGTCCTCTCTAAATACCTAATCAGTAAGATAATCATAGATCTGAATATACAAATCCAGGGAGTCAGAACTCCTAGTGAATTTGTAAAAATAAATGAGGAAAGTGCACGTGCATATAACGTGTGATCATACTATGAAAGAAATATACAGGATAAGGTTGAAATAACATGTCAAATATAAATGAACAATAAATAAGCTAGTCAGTGCTATACTTAGGTGTATATTAGGTCATGAGTATAATCAGATATCTATCATAACATGTATATATTAAGTGTCTACAATCAATTACAGTACATTATGAACAGTTTATTATTATTATATCAGTGAACACCAATTGTCACCTGTAATAAATGCATCCCATACTACGCATATCACATGTGTCAATCAGGATCCTAAGTTATTGAAGCTGATCGGTTGAAGACATTATCTGTGATTTAGCTGGGTCGCGTGCATACCCGAGACCACGACCCAGACTCTTGGCGCTGAATCAGGACCTACTGCAAGATAGTCAGGTAACATGTAATAAGAATAGGAACATAACTAGGGTGGCAATCACCCCACGGGAACCTTGCAGTGGAATCCTCTTTCGGTACGCAACCTATATCCTAAGTCCACCCAAAATACAGACATTGTCTCCTCCATCAATTTTTTCAATCCCAATATAAGTTGTTTAATATCATGTTATTTAGATTATCAAGATTATTTTATGTACATGTTACTAAGATCACTGTGATAACTTGGTGATGACAATGATAAGAACATCAACAGTGTAATCATGATACATGTATAACAAAATATATTTATGTCTGTGAACAGAATACCAGTATAACAGGATATGTAACAAGTAACAGGAGGGTATTGTTACCGTGTAATAGTATTTTCCCAACAACTATGGTCACATGGACAACACAGTTATCAGGCAGATGTCATGTATAATAAGTCAAGTTTTATGGTAAATCATGATGTTCAGTATGGGTAATAACATGCTTGCATGAATAAAATAATTCAGGGCAAAATATTTAATCAAGTCTGATCCTCAAAATCATGACATATTCACTTTCTAAGTCTCAACAACCTGAAATAAATGTATACTTTACCACATCTAACCAATCATCACTATCCAATCCAATTAAGATCATAACTAAAGAGTGAAACATCTTCGATCAATATGAAATCTAGATCATCTCTACATCTGGAAGTCAATATCAATAAGACCGTCAATATTCAATTAAGGTAATCAGGGGTAAAACCGAGGATACTCAAATCAATAACCAAAGGTCACTAGTCTCATTTGTACTATATTCAAGATCTAAAGAAAAGAATACCAATCTCATATAAATACCAACTCTAACTAATTCAATATATCAATCCAAGCATTAAGAAATCCAATCATAACTAGTATCTCCCTAATATCCAAATGCATCCTCATCTAATTATAACCAAAAAGATGAATAACAAGTTTGATAAGCACTCCATATAATATATAAATCTTTAACCTCTATCATGAGCCAAAGCAACTCAAGATCAATCTAGTATATAGTCAAACATTCATCTTAATTAGATCCAAACTGAAATGATCAGTGACTAGACGTGAAGTGATATAGAGCAACTAACATCTTGGTGAATCAGTACCGAGTCTATATACCTTTTAACATCATGATTCCTCAAATTAATTATCTGATAATATACTCCACATATATTTATCATCTATCCACATATATGAACTAGGCCAACTAACTAGCAGATCGAAATGAGTAACAGTCTAAGATATATCACCACTAGGCCTAAGCCAACAATTATGAACTACTAACACATGATATGATGCCGATAAATGCTCATATCAACTCCACAATTAAACTGAGCACTCACTGACATCACATGAAATAAGACGAGTAATCATACTGGTAAAATAAAGCAGATGGTCACATAAAATAATACGAATAGCTACATGAACAGCAACTGGCATACATAAGAACACACACTCACTGATTCTTTTATTTAGATATGTCTTCAACTTACATTGCATTTCGAAAAGATAAAAATTCTTTTGTTAAATAAACGAATGGTTTTCATTAAACACAATAACATAATTTATTTAAATAGGATTAACAAGAAAACACTTACATGAAATAATATTAAAATACACAGTAAGGTAAATAAAAGAATACTCACGTCGAAGTTAAATAAATTAAACAAGGGAAAAAATACATACCTGGGTTTATCACGAGTCCAAGTACTAACTTATGAAATACTGAGAAATCTACATTAAATACATATCAATTAGAAGTTGTTAGGATTTTATAAGAATGTTCTACTTTGGTGTTATAAAGGATTTTTAATCTTGATTAATTAGTTTGGAGTTGGGAATATGGTTCTCTGGTCTAATGAATTTAATAGGTTTAATTTAAATTATTTTCTAATTTTTGTTGGATTTTAATAGGCTTTAAACCATTAAAATGCTTAACAGATTTGAATCTACCATTAAGAAAACTGACTTATAAGTGGGTGATTTAAGTTAATTTGTTTTTCTATTCATCTAATTTTTTATCATAGATAGTAGAAGTATTGTAGACTATTGTTTATATTTTTCTATTTTTTGATACTTTTAGCTAATTGTTTTAATTGTTTTCCTGCAGGTTAACGTGTCTGGATTTCTTTGTTGGTCGGGACTGGCTTGCGGGTTCGGGCTAAGCAGGAGTTGGGCTGGGCTACAGTTTTAATTTCTTTTTTTTTTTTTTTTTACTGTGGGTGCACGGTGGGCTACCCCCTGTACAGCCTAGGCCCAGGCAGCCCAGGCCAAGCCGGGTGGGTCTGCCTGGGACTGCACAAACTCGCCCAGTCTGTGCAGTAGGCTGAGCTGCTCTCGGTCTAGCTAGCGGCAATTTTTTTTGTGTAAAATTCTTGGTTGTAAAATTTTAAAAAAATAAATAAATTAAGATGTGGGTTAGTACATTCTCATGTATATTTTAATTGGATTTTTGATTGAGTTTTGATGTATAAAAATTTCATGGATAATCATTGTGTAGACATGATGTTCAATAAGATATTTATACTAAATTAAATGATGAGAAAAGTAATGACTCACTTGAATTGTTCCCCCTTACTTGTTCCTCAATCTCCGCACTTTGAGATCCCGTTGTTCACGATCCACTTGAGGAAAAAGGAAAGAAGTAAGTGTGGAGAATTTGGGTTAGGGTTTTATCTTGAGGTAGAAGAAGAAGAAGTTTAGACTTTTATTATAGATTACTAGGGATTCTAGAATCTAAATTTCAGTTAGGATTAAACTAAAAGATTTGATAGTTTAGATTAGGATATTATTGTTAGGGTATGAATTTGATTACATGGATAGAATTTGTTATAAGATTAGGATTAGTTAGGATTATAAGATTTTTTAGATAATTTAGAATTTGATGTTGGTTAATATAGGATTTGAATTAGGATTATATGGATAAAATTTGATATTAGGTTAAGTGGGCTCAGATCTGAATTGGGCTGGGCTCAGGTGCATGTAAAGGAAAAGAAAGAAGAAATAGGATTGAACTTTGGTTTAGATTTATATTTAGGTTTTGGCTAAAAAACAAAAAATATGAAGAATAAGAAAATAGAGAGTGGATTTACGGGCTTAGTTTTGGGCTTTAAGAAAAATAGAAAAAGAATAAGAAAATAAATAAAAAATAAGAAAGTGGGCTTGGTTCATATGTGCCTAGCATGAAAAGGAAAAGAAAATGAAAGAAAAAGGAGAATGGACTCAGCTGATTAGGCTTGGAATGAAAATAATAATACTACCAATAGTAATTAACAATACCACAATAATAGTTATCTATAATAATAATAATTACAATAATAATACTAAAAATAATAACAACCAGAGTAATAATTGTAATCAAGAACAACTACCTATTAATAATAATTTAAAATAATTAATGATAATGGAGATTAATGATAATTAAGAAAGATAACCCACATCAATGATAATTAATCTCTTAATACAACTTTATGTAAAAAATATTAACAATTAAAATAACAATTTATGATAATAACTTACATGTAAATTTATTTAACCTCCTAATATAAAATTATATAACTAAATATAAGCAATAAGAGTTACATGTTATATATAATAATAATACTGATAATGATACTAAATCAAGTTAATAATAATAATAATAATAAGATAGTAAATAAAATTAGGTAAATATTTAAAAAACAATAATATAGTATTATTAAATAGGGGGTATTACATTGGAGCAATTTAAAGAAATATGTTGAAAACTTTGTGGAATAATTGAAAGAAACATGTGATTCTATTCTCCTTATAGAAGGCCTAAGAGAGGGAGACTATGAGAAGAGTGAGATTTTGTAGAGTTGTTATTTTTTTCATTTGTAAAAGAGTTTTAAAGAGAGAATTTTGTTCTTTTTTAGAGTTGTAACAAAAAATTTATCTTAATTAATTATCTTCTTTCATTGTCATGCTTTTTCTCTTTACTTTTTCTTATTTTTATTCTCAATTAATTAGACTCTCTGTCATGAGTGGTTAAGAACCTTCTCTTGGAGAGAGAGTTTCATTCCATGATTGCATGGAGTTGCTCTTCATGTTTCTATTTCCTTTTGCTTTATGGTATTCATGTCAAAATTTTAAGTTTTATTTTAGATTTACCGGTCTAGATAGATTGTGTTTTACGTAAATGTTGAATCATTTCATGCTTCACTTTAAGTCTAAATTAATTAAAAATATATTTAAGCAAAACTCATAATCCTAATTAGATTCAATCTGATCTCAGAGGAATTCCTTCACTGTAAGGATGCTGGGATTATTTATGGCTTAATCTAAGATGAGAATAAAAAGAGTATACTAGGTTTCGTGTTAAATTGTCTAATTTTTAGAATAATTTCATTTCTAAAGATTGAAGGATATGCAAAAGAGTAATGAAAGAATAAGGAAAGAATTTTCTACGAACATTATAGTGGTTCCCAATCCCCAAGTTTGCTTATATTGAGAAAATTCAAGCTTTAATTTTTGAAGCTAAATTCCAAATCCAAAATCATTTGTTTCAATTTTAATTAGATTAAAATTAATTTAGGATTTTAAAAACTATGATTTTCAAATAAGTTCCTGTGAATTTGACCCTTTCTTTCTACCGTGCTATTTTTCAAATATTTCAAATCAAAATTAGGTATTTTATTATTTATGTACGGTTCAAACGACGATGATAAATTTTACTATTTTCGAGCCATACAACTTCATTTTAGGTCTTCCTCGCACACTTAGAAAGCACGATTCGATTTTCGTTGTGGTGGATAGGTTTTTTAAGATGGCACACTTCATTCTTTGCAGCAAGATCGCATATAGTTACATGTCGCACATTGATTTTTAGAGAGGTGGTTTATTTGCATGGTCATCTTACATCTATTATTTCAGACAGAGATGTTCAATTCATGAATCATTTTTGCTGAACTCTCTGGAAGTAAATGGATACTGCGCTCAAATTTTCTACGGCTTACTATCCACAGACTGACGGTCAGACTGAGATGGTAAATTAGAGGCTTGAAAATTTACTTCGATGTCTGTGGGTGAATGTTTGACTACATGGGATATGGTCTTACCTGTACAGATTTTGTATATAATAATTTAGTCAATAGGTCTACTGATTTGAGTCCATTTGAGATACTTGCTGGTTATAAGCCTAGAAAACCTATAGACCTTCTTCCTCTCTCATAGGTGATTGGCCTAGTGTCTCAGTTGAGTCATTTGCGCAATATATTCATGATTTGCATGATAACATTCATTGGCAAATAGCAGTTAGCATGATAATTATAAGTCTGCCGTAAATTTGCACAAGCGATTGCAGGAATTTGCAGTAGAAGATGAGTTGATGGTTAGAGTGGGCACAGAAAGGTTCCTTCCAGGAACTTTGAAGAAGCTTCATGCTCGACGTATAGGTTCATACAGAGTTTTGAAGAGGTTTGGTTCCAATGCATATGAGTTTACGATTCCCCAAGAGCTGGGGATCAATTCGGTTTTCAATGTCGAAGATCTAACTCCCTACCACATTCTAGTTGACTACACTACTGTTATTCTCGACCCACCTTCATCAACTTCTACAAGTCCACAACTTTTTCCAGTGCATCTACCACCCCCACTGAGGAGACATCACACTGAGGAGATTGAGGATATTTTGGAGGATGAGATCGTCTCGACTGTTAATGGAGGTGATGTAGGAAGGCAGAACCAACAATTCAGGCTCAAAATCATAGACCGAAATCTCGATCGATCTCCCGATCGATCGAGAAAGCAAGATGAAGACAGTGGTCAACCACCTGATTGGCCAAGAAAGCCAGTTGAAGATGGCGGTCGACTGCCTGGTCGACCGTCTAACAACAGAGGCAAGTAAAGAAAGAGACAGGTTGTCGGTCAACCGTCAGATCGACCGATCAGAAGCAGAGAACCAAGTGCCAGTTGCCCAGTCGACCGCTCGATCGACAGTCCAGAAGTAAATGTAAGACCAGAGAGCCCAGTCTCAAAGTTGATCGACCACCCGATCGATCGGCAATGCTGAGAGACCTAGCGGTCGACCGCCCGGTTGACCGCCATTCGCGTATCAGCCCAATCTTGAGTTTGTTTAGGATTTCAAATTGGACTCCGATTGATTTTATCTTTTTTATTTTGATTTTAGATTTCATAGTTAGATTTGGACTCTTTTATAAGCATATAAAAGGCCCTTATATTCTTTATTTTATATTCAACAATTATTCAATTTTAATCAATAAACTCTGAGTTTCTTCTCTATTGTTCGTGGATTTGAGTTGTCTATTTTTGCTCGTGGATTCGAGTAAATCACTTGTGGATTCGAGTACCATGCTCGTGGATTTGAGTACATTCCTACATGAAAGTTTCCTTAAGGGTTCGTTGGTGTTAGAATAAGATCTAGCCGGCATCGTTCGCTTCCCCGCTCTGAGTCAGGAGGATACTAGTGATATCTAGTTTGTTGGCGTGGACGGTCCGAGTTATATTACACCTGGATACTGGCCGAGGATATCATGCAGCTCAACTCAGATTTGCTTGACGATTACTGTCTTCGCCATTCACGAGAGGCGAATGTTTCGACGCCGGGGTGAGTTGATAGGGATCCTACAGGGACTTGAAAGATATATTTTCACAGGAGACGCAAGACTTGAGTCCAAGTCTATGATGAATCTTTTTAATTCTTTAGGTTATGTTTTCCTGTGTTTTAAGTTTTATTTGCAGTTGCATGCATTGTGCATGTGGTTATTCTTATATACAAGACTTGTGGACTTTTTGTGGGAGATAATATGATATTGAATTCTAGAAAAAACTCTTTTTAGCATAATTATTTGCTTAACATCTTAATTTTTTTGTGAGTGAGCTGCAAAAGTGGATGAGAGACCTGAATTTCTTGTTCTTCTTCAAATTATCAATTATCTTAATTTGTTATTGTGTTTTGTGTCACTAAGAGATAGAAGTATAGTGAAGATTTTTAATAAGTTCTTGCACTAGGGAAAAGAGGTGATATCTTGTTCATGCTAGCTACGTGTTTGATGCTTATGTGTCTTAAACAAATTATTTCTTTGGATATTTGTATGACAATTGATGTCAGTGTAATATGTTATTTATCCTAAGAATGCTATTTGGCCCTTTTCCTTTGTCGTGCATTAGAGTTGAATGCCATTGTCAATAGAAAATCTCCCTTTTTTTCTCTTCCTCTTTCGTAGTCTAGGAGAATCCCACAAGGGTGCACAATTCCCCTCTTTAGTTGCATAAGCTTAAACTGAACAACCATGTAAAGGGTTGTTTGACTGTTAGAAAACAAAGAAAAAAAGGTAATGTGGCTAGAAAAATAGTTTCCCTCCTTACCATTTCTTTTATCTGTTAGGAGGAAAATAGAGTGAAAAGAGAGATTTACCTTGTTTTCATCATCACCCTTATAGTTGGCAAGGAATAGTAACCAAGGAAAAGCATAATAGGCCTCACAAGAAAGTATATAATAACATCTCCCATAAAAATATGATCACCACTCAATGACATATAGGCGGGAGAAGGAAGATCAGCGGCGGGAGAGAGTGAGAGGGAAGGGTAGGCAACAAGAGATAGAGCGTGTAGTTAAGGTGGTGGGAGAGAGCGGGCAACCCTAATAGAGGGAGACAATGAAATAATATTTAAGTGTTGCCTGTTAGAATTTAGGACATTTTCTCTCCCCCTGTGAGGGAAAGACTGACAGCTCGATTTGCTGACATGACAGGCCATTTCAGGGCTTTTCTTCTTGGGCAAACAAACATGAATTTAAGAAAGATAATGAGGCTCAAGAAACTGTTGCAAAAAACAGCTCTTTCCTCCACCCTGGGGCATGCAAACAGTACCTAAAGTTCCTTTATCTGCCAACTGCTCTTGTTATTTTCCCTTGATTTGAATTTTGGCACGTATTCAGACCTATGATGTCGCGTCGAAAACAGTTGTAAAATTTTGATTGTTTCTTAGGGAGCCGTATGCTGCTGCGTAGTGGGCCCCCATCTTGGGGAAAGAAGGCTCCAAACAATGGCAATTTTTTGTTCACTTCTTGTAACATGTGTGAGTCACACTCATATTATAAGAGGGCTAATTCTGTGTTAACATGTGGATTGACCTTTTTATAAGAGGTTTAAAGAATTTAAAATTTTGTTTTCTTAACACCAGACATTTTTTTTCACGTGTCAACGCGGAACTGGCTCTCTTATAATATATGTGTGTGGCTCAAACACATGAACCGAATCCATTATTTTGAGTTATCATCACTGTTTTAGTTGCGTGTTCACATGCTGTCAAGCTTTTGTGAGTTGCACAACAAAGGACTTGTTGTGGGGCCTGTTTCCGCGGGAGCTCTCTCTCATGTGTATTGCATTACATAGGCGATAAATTAATGGAGTCCTCTCTTTTCTGTTCATGTGCAGAGTTATGTTTCTCAAAAACTTCATTGTCGAACTTGTCTCTCTCTTTTGAATGTAGAAAGCCTGCACTTTTTTTTTTTTGGATTTTAACTACCTGATTGAGAGGCAAGAAGATATTGGAAAAATGTGGTTGACTTTTTTTTATTTTCATGCTGTTTCTAGTGCATGACTGATTTTGTATGGAACTTTTGAGCAACAAATTCATGTTGAAGTAGAAAAGGGTATTGAAGAGATAAGTATCTTTTTTTGGAGGCGAGTTGGGTGGGGGTAGACTGGGTATAAATCCCTACTTTCAAGAGATAAGTAAAAATTGATCAAATATAGCAACAACAACAACTAAGCCATTTATTTCAGGTATTTGGGGTAGGTTACACGAACCAAAAGAGAATTATGTTGGACCGGGCATATGGATCAGTTTTCTCCACTCATTCCTATCGAGCAATATGCGTTCATTAAGATCTTTACCATCTATATCTTGTTGTATCATTTCCATCCATATTTGCTTCGGTCCCCCCTCTCTCTTTTAACTTGCCGCAAGTCGATAAGCTCTACTCACCGGACTGGCGCATCTGTAGTTCTACGTCGTACATGATCAAATCATCGTAGGCGAGTTTCTCTCATCTTCTTTTTTATAGAGGCTACACCTATCTTATTAGGAATATCCTCATTTCTCCTTATCTCTTCTCGTGTTGTCACACATCCAACGAAATATGCGCATCTCTATTATACTCATCTTTTGAGCATGATATCTCTTTTTAACCCAATATTTTGTGTCATACTACAAAATTGGTATAACAGAAGTCAATAAAAAATTTCCTTCAGTCATAACGGGATATTACGGTCACATAAAACTCATGTTGCGCTTCTCCATTTCAACCAGCTGGTTTGGATCTTATGACTGACATCACTATTGATTCTCTCATCTTTTTGGATAATAAAATCTAAGTGATTAAACTGACTGCTCATCGGTGTCTTAAAAATCGATCAAATATTTGAGAAAAATTCTGATAGAAAATAAAATGATCAGGCAATGATGTCAGTCTTCATTAAGGGAGACGCTTGAGAAATAAATCTTTTGGTTTGAGGATAATCCTCTTCTCAAAAGCATAGTCACATGTCCTGAAATTGTCATAGGATGTCAAATGATTAGGTTCTATAACATTGTTTATTCACAGTTCATGTTTTTAGTTAAAGTATCCTGGCTTGAACAAATTGAAGGGAAATGTGGCCGTGGGAGAAAAACTATCCAGATCATCAAAGAATCAATCCATCATGAAGAAAAATTATGAAAATACATAAACAAGGTGCCCTCCCTAAAACTTGGGCAGAACAGAAACTACAATGTGGGTCCCATGTCCACGTATAGAACACTGTAGAACTGTGTATTTTAAAAGAATAAGATAATTGCGTGTTGAAACTGTGTCAGCTAAAAAAATTTCAAGGACTGCACCTCAAACGTGCCACAGTCATGTCTGGATTAAACAAACATAAAGATGACCATTGACACAGATTGGACACTGATCTAACACAGTATTAATGCCTCCCAAACATGGGGGCGTCATGAGATTGGGACTGAAATCGGAACTTTCAAAACCTGTTTTTGCTTGAATACTGTAATCACGCAAAGATAAAAAGAAAAAAAATTAAAATAAAAAAGAGACAAAATGAAGAAGAAGAAAAAATCACCCACACCCACGTACCCATGTATAGCATGTTCGCTTTCCCTAACTTTTTTAATCTATAATGGATTTGCATATCTTATGCATGCATCCACAGCTACATGTGTGTGTGGCATGCAAGACAACAAGCCCTTAAGATATGCATGCATCCACAACTACATGTGCTTAACGGATAGATGCATTTGCAAATCTTATACATGCATCCACAACTACATGTGTGTGTGAGACATGCAAGACAACAAGCCGTTAAGATTTGCATGCATCCACAGCTACATGTGCTCATGTGCTCATGCACATGTAGCTGTGGATGCATGCATATCTTAAGGGCTTGTTGTCTTGCATGTCACACACACATGTAGATATGCATGCATCCATTAGATGTGCATGCAAGAAGCACATGTAGTTGTGGATGCATGCATAAGATATGCAAATCCATTATAGATTAAAAAAGTTAGGGAAAGCTTGCATGCTATACATGGGCATGTAGTTTTTTTTTCCCCATTTGTTTGGCTTTTTTTTTGTTTTTGGTGCGGCCGCTGGGATTACATAATCAGGTCTTCAACTAAAAACATGTATTTGAAGGGCAGATTCACTACCTTTTCTCGTGATGCCCCATGCATGTCACACACACATGTAGTTGTGGATGCATGCATGGATGTGCATGTCTTACTTCTTAAAGACTTGCCACGTTGTATCATTTTCATGTCATGTGTAAGGGCACGAGGGTACGTTTGTTTGCAAGAATTTAAAGAGAAACCTGCAAGCATGTTTCTAAGTGAAGAGTGTTTAGCTTGCTCATAGAAAGAGAGAGAAATCTTTTCTGCATGCGTACGAGGTTCTCTCTCTTTGACTTGAAACTAGTGAGAAAAATGTGTTGTTATTGTAGACGCGGGGGGTCATGCAGAAACCCTCTGCGCTAGATTACAGTGCTTGAGATTTTCACCTCCAAACATACTTGAAGTGTCGACATCCAGAGACGGCCATATACAATCATAGTGTAGTTTTATTCCATTTTTCTTCATTTAATATCCTACGAGGTAATCATGATTGAGTTAAAAAAGACAAAAATATGAGTGGAAAGTTGATTGTTGTTCGATCTCGTGATGTTTTCTTCCGTTTCAACAGCATAACAAAGTAGTAATCAATAGACGTCCAATTCTCCCTTCCTATCGAGTTAAAATTGTAATTTCTGATGTTTTTTCGTCTTTCATATCCTCTATTTATTTTGATTCCCCATTATACAGTACACTTATTGCTTTGGTCTTGTGTATACAATGATATCGATGCAAGATTAACTCGATATCTAGGTCAGGAGAAACTTGTTTGGTGATCCTTGTATGTCTTTTAAATATTGATGCAGGTATTGAGTGCATGGAAATCTTGCACGTTATGATAGTACTTGTAAAAAAAAAAATTATTGTAAAATAAGCTAGTAATACTAAGATAAATAATAGAAATAATAACGTGAGAATTTAATGTTGCGCTACGACAACAACCAGAAGAGGAATCCCTGAATCTCCAAGCACGAAGAACAATTCCCAAAACAACACAAATATCAAAACTCAGAGAAAGGCACACGAAAACAACGATTAACGAGGTTCGGCCTGAATGCCTACGTCCTCGGGGTAATGAAAGAGAGAATATATTGATTTGGAAAATCTATTACAATGGATGCAGCTCCTCTGAGTATCAAGAGAGCTCCAGATTTCCCTCTCACAACAAAACCCTAGAAATCCCGTATATATACAACAAATTTCTAAATCGGCAAAAACAACCCGCACTCGACTGTCGGTCGACCGGACGGTCGACCGACCCTATGCGCCGGTCGACCGGGCAGTCGACCGGGCGCCCAACAGAGAGTTGGGTCACTTCAGTCGGATGACCGATCGGTCGACTGAGCTTCCTCCTTGTGCATGTTGTGCACGTCGGTCGACCGGGCCGGTCGACCGATCTCATGCTACTGCGGGCGGTCGACCGGGCCGGTCGACCGATCTCCTGCTGCTGCTGCTGTTAGTCTATTTTGCTGCTGCTGCTTCCTTCGTCTTTCGTCGACGACTTCCTCGACGATCCCTAGACGATCCTTGTCGACTTCCTCGACAATACCCTCTCTCTTTCCAACAATTCTCCACCTCGGTGAAGATTCTTCCAAATCTGAGCCGAACTGTCTATCGACTCGAGAGCGGCTGCACCAATGTGGTTGCCTACGTACCCTGCCCAAGGGATCAAGCCATCCGTAGTTCGTCAAAAAGAGCTTCAGTAAGCTTAAGCCACCTGAAGGACATGGAGCAAAGTTTTGCAATGTGCAAACTTGACTCCCGACACCACCTTAGTAAGCATGTCGGCGGGATTCTCCGATGTATGAATCTTCAACAGTTCGATATCACCTCTTCTAGAATCTCCCGAACGAAATGATACCTGACGTTGATGTGCTTCGTCCGTGCATGATAGACCTGGTTCCTGGTCAAGTAAATGGCGCTCATACTGTCACAGTTAATCTTCAGTAGATCCTGTTCCACGCCCAAGTCATCAAGCAAGCTTTGAAGCCAGATTGTCTCCTTCATGACCTCTGTCATGGCCATATACTCAGCCTCTGTGGTCGACAAAGAGACGGTAGACTACAGTGTGGAGCGCCAACTCACGGTGCCTGAAAGAATGTGAAGACATATCCCGTTGTCGACCGGCGCTTGTCAAGGTCACCTGCATAGTCTGAATCAACATACCCTATGCACTCTTGCTTTCCCATGAGTCCTTTCAAATACTAGACCTACATCAATTGTTCCTTTGATGTACTCAAGATCCACTTCACTGCCTCCAAGACCACTGTCCGGATCATGCATATATCTGCTCACCATGGAGACGGCCTGTGATAGATTGGTCTTGTACACACCATAGTGTAATTAAGCTACCGACTGCACGGCATATGGAACGTGAGACATATACTCACATTCTTGAACACTCTTCGGAGACATCTTAGCAGACAACTTGAAGTGAGGAGCCATAAGTGTACTTACAGACTTTGTATCCTTGCCAATATTGAACCTCTGTAGTACCTTCTCCAAATAGCCCTTCTGAGTCAAGCTCACCCTGCCAATCCCTCTATCTCTGGTGATCTCCATGCCTAACACCTTCCTGCCTTCACCAAGGTCCTTCATCTCAAACTCTGAAGACAGATCCCTCTTCAGAGCATCAATAGCAGATCTCGACCTCGAAGCAATCAACATATCATCTACTTACAGAAGTAGATAGATATATTCCCCTGTCGATAGCTTGTAGTAGTACACACATGGATCATAGTGGCTACGTGTATACTTCTTCTTTCTCATGTAGCTGTCAAACTGCTTGTACCACTGTCT
>JAVJIF010023080.1:0-60711 GCA_038442645.1 Agave tequilana
TTCTTAGTTTAATTCTTGTCAAAACTATATTTATATACATACATACGTACATACATATATGTGTGTGTGTATTAAAAAATTAGATAGAAATTTAAAATTCAAAATTTATGAGATGTTTGGGCTAAGTTGGTCGACCAGCCGGTCGACCGGGCATGGACAGGACGTACACGCTGGCAAGGGCCAATGGTTGGTTGACCACCCAGTCGACCGACACACTGAGCTTAGTTTTGGCTGTTCTGATCGGTTGATCAAGCGGTCGGCCAATAGGCTGAGCTTAAAACTAGAGCTCTCTGTTTGCAGTAACGGTCGATCGCACGATCAACCGATGGCAATGGCTATTCTTGAATAGCCTTGGTTGGTCGACCGGCTGATCAACCGTGATTATGAACAGCTACAATAACGACCATAATTTTAAATATTTAATACTACTTTGTTTTTAACCCAAACGAACATTTTTCACTTTATTAGAGTTTTATCAGTTGTTTATAGCCCATATTAATTCTCTAATAATATTTAGTTATTGCCTATAAATAGGGATCATCTGTACATGATTTATACATCAAGAAAACCAAAGAAAAATCCTAAAATTTTATTTGAAAAAATCTTTCAAAGTTTCAAATTTCAAAGAGCTTTCATTCTAACATTTTCTGCAAGTTTTAAGCTTCAATTTCAATGTTTTCAATTGATTTTTTTCTCTCACAAAGCTTCTTGAGCCTCAAATCTTCACTTTAAATTATAGAAAGTTGTAAAGATAGTGTTTGCAGTTGTTGTAATCTTCTTCTTTGTTCTCTCCTCTCTGTATCGAGGATCAATGTTGGAGTTGAGGCTTTGGGTCTTGAGAGATCCTTGTTATTGAGCTTAAGTGGAGCTAGTGAAAATTCATCATTGCAGTGAAGGCGGGGAGGTAGAGCAAGTTTGCTCGAACCTCGAAACAAATCTTTTATGTTTGTGATTGCTATTTTCTCTCTCTTTTTTACATTCCACTTGTTCTATATTGCTTATATCATCTTGCATTTGCTTTGTACTTCTTGTCCTACATCAGTGCAATTAGTTCATCGATTTCACTAATTTAAGCAAGAAGACAATTGTGACCTCAATTCTTATTTAAGAGGAATTGTAGGGAGAAGTTCTAGAGCCCTTCATTAGGAACTCGGCTCTACTTCTTGTTTTTGATTTGATTGCCTAGTTGTTATTTTGTATTATTGTATTTTTCGTATTTGATTAGCACATCACTTATTCAGTCTCTCTATGTGATTTCAATTAGTATCAGAGCCTAGTACCCTAATTTTGAGATTTAGCCACCTAAGAAAGATCCTTATTTACTAATTACTTTATTTGCTTCACTCACTTGCGCTAATGGTTGATAACATTAGGAGCCCACCTAAGTTAGATGAACTTAACTTTCTCATATGAAAAATTAATATGACCGTATTCTTATAATCCTTAGGTAATAGAGTAGCCAAGATCGTGACCAAGCCTTTTGTTTTTCTCGAGAGTGATAAGGACACAAGGTTCGATATCGCCCTTAAGGAGTCTGATACAAATGCCAAAGCCCACTATGCTATTTTACAAGCTCTTAATGATGATGATATTTCTAAATTAATTAATTGTAGAACCGCATATGATATGTAGAATCATCTTGTTATTACTCATGAAGGAACATCTCAAGTTAATGTTGGCCCAAAGACCCATCACTCTAATTTTGATGATGATTAACTCATGTAGTTACAGTACTAATGATCTTGTGCTCAATTAGTTTCAGATATTCTACTAAGATCTTAGTCGGTGTTTAGCTTCAACAAAAAATTAAAGTCAAGTTTTGAAGCTAACACGTGTTGATTTAAGGGCTTACGCTTTAAAATCGCATCAAATACTCAAGAGGAGTCTAACTCTTTGGATCAAGGTTTGGATCAAGTCAAGATGGAGAAGAAGATTTTCAAGAGAAGATTTTTAAGACTTGAGTTTATGTTTGTAATTGTTAAGATTTTTAATTTTAGATAAAATATAAAGGATAGAATAGTTGTGGATTGCTCAAGCTCATATACACACACACAAAAAATATCTCAAAATATTTCATGTTAAATAGTTTTAGTTTTAGAAAATACCATTTTAGTTTTGAGCTTCAAAGAATATAACTTATGGTTTCATGAATAGACTTCATTAAAATAAGTTTACTTAGTTTATATGTGTATAGAATTTCATCCATACACATTGATGCTTCATAATGTTTAGAAAAACTTATATGATGTTTTTATATTATGTGTTTAAGTTTTGTATTTATCAAAACTTTGTTTAGAGCTTATTGTCAAAAAATAAAGATATTTCATCTTATATATGTATTAGATCATATTAATACACATTATGCTTCAAAAGTATTTAATATCTTGTTTTTGTATTTGAACAAGTTTTTGAAAAAATCGTTTTTCATTTAAAAGTTGATTTTGAAAAATACCGATTTTTGTTCAAGGCTAATTTCTTTATTGTAAAAATAGTTCAACTTGTTTGTAATATGTGTGATTTTTTATCATATATATTTGTACTTTAAAGTATTTCAATGAACTTATTTTTTTGAATTTTTATGGGTTTTAAATAAATTTTTAGGGTTTTAAATGTCCAAGTTTTCAAATCCTAAAAACCCTGACCTGGTTTCTGGCGGCCAACCGACCGGTCAACCGAATCAAAGCTCGGTCGACTTAGCGGTCTACCGATGTGCATAAAACATGCACAAAGCCCTGACTTGAGGGCCGATCGACCGGGCGGTCGACTAATCCAAAGAGCTTGCTCTCTCGATCTGGCCCCAGTTGACCGAGCGGTCAACCGCCCAAGAGAGCAGAGCTCTCTGGCTCTTGCCTCGATCGACCGAGTGGTCGACCGACAGGTCAAGACCTGGGTGCAGTCGACCGAGCGGTCAACGGGCAACCCCAACAGTCTAAAAAATGATCGTTGGCCGATCGACCGGTCGGTCGACCGACAGGTCATCTGGCCTGGGTTTTTGCCCCAACAGCTAGTTTTTGTAACTCTATAAAAGAGGCCTATTTTGGCCAATTTTCTACAAGATTTTGGAGAAGTTTTTGAGCCACTTTTACCCATCTTTCCTAGAATTTTTCTCCACTTATTTTTGGGCTAAAACTTCTATCTCAAAAGGAGAGTTTTTAGAGAGTGTTTATCTTGTAATTTCAAAAGAGAATTCTTGAGTTTTTTCTCCACAAATCTATCTTGTTTTCTCACACAAACTTGAGCTTTTCATTGTCATATATATCGTATAGGATTTTTGATTGTGAGAGTTATTTTTGATGATCAAGGTGTAGAGATCACCAAGTTTACATCTTTGTATTTAAGGAGACAAACTTATGGGTTCGCGTTGTGTAGAGTTCTTGAGGGAGCTCATTGTAGAGGTGCGACCGAGGGAATCAAGTGTGCTTACGTGTGTGTTTTTTGCGAAAATAAGTGAGGGACTTGCGGGTCCAAGAGTTCTTGAGGAGCTTGTTGTAGGTATTGCGCACCGAGTGATCTTACGGGATCGATTTTAGTGAAAATCCTTCATAATATTAAAGGCGGGGACGTAGAGCAAGTATGCTCGAATCTCAAAACAAATCTTCCGTGTTTGCGATTGCTTTTCTCTCTCACTTGTGTTTATATATCTTGCATGCTTATTGTAACGCCCCGATCCTAAAGATACGGAGACGTTATGGCGACGTATATACGCGAGGTGAAAACACGCTCACGCGTACGTTAAGCCTCAGTACAGTACATAACCTCCATATAGACATGGGTCCCAACATGAAATAAGTACAAGAATACCTGCAGAAATAGGTCAGCGATCATAACAGATATAACAAATAGGGACAAATAAGATAACGGAAATAAAGCACCAAGATACCTAGGCATAGTCCCGATGAGGAAGCTCCGATGTGACCCCAAGGCACTCTCTGAAACTACAGTAACACGGATCTCCAATCTGGGCATACAAACCCAGGGTCGTCAGAAAGCGACCTAGTGAGTGGTAAAATGAAGGAGGCAGTAATATGTACAATAGTACTACAAGTACGATAATAATATATAGTACATGGGTTGAACAAGTGATACCATATAATAAGGATATATAAACAGTAGAAAGAGATAAACATGGAAGCAGTGCAAAAATATAAACAGGTCAACTTTACTACCATCACTACCTAGCCGGTTATCATTGGGTCATCGTATAATGTGATCTAGTGGTGACGATTGTACATGCTAGGGGTGATGTGATAGCAGTGAACATGCAGATGGGCATATGTTATCTAACCAGTATACGGTGTGGTGCATAGACAGAAATGATGTATGCAAGGTATACAGAAAATAGAATATATGCACATGTGCATGAATAGTATGCTATTACAGAAAAATAACATGTACCAGGTAAAGGGACAAGTATCCATGGAACATGATATCGAATAGATGATCAGGAACAGTAACAAGTATAACTAAACATTAGGAAACATGTATCAGGCAAGGAATAGTAACAAGTAGTAAGCATGTATCAGGCAAGTCATGTTATTTATACAATAGTAGCAATCAGTACCGCCTGCTATTTTAATTACTCTCTTCCAGTGTCCCATACCACTGGCAGTTCATACTGGAGCCCGCACTCCAGTCGAACCCATCCGGATATGGCCTACAGGTACCATTATCCAAACGAGAGAGTAACCAACTAACAAGTGTTCCCGACGTCACTATTGTGTATACTGATTTTATTATGTTAATTGGAAACCCATGGTCGAGGAGTTCTTATCGGGTAGGTTTATCCCGTGCATACCCGGGATCACGGCCTTTATCAACCCTAGCTGCTAAGACCAGAGCCCTCCGCTAAGAGGGGAACAATAATCAAGTAACAATAGCTCATGGAGCAATACAATCGGTAGGTAGCACTACTATCCCCTGCAGTGGGAGAACAATATGGATCCAGTACATCACCCGATAAGATCTAATCAACCGTCAAGTCTCCCCATACCCCAGTTATCATTATGATCTGATATGTCAAGTATCCAATGTAACAAGAACAAATAACAGTACATGATACGGGTAACATGATAACTAGACCAGAGCTCTGTTGATAGCATAGAACAATATAATGGGAATCGGGAACAATATATCGGGAACAATATAACGGGAACATTATAACGGGATCAATAGATGTGGAAGTCCACATATCGCATATCAACAGCTCTCATGTCCAGTATCGGGAATATCCATATCAGTAACAGGAAACAATCATATAACATGAATACGGTAACATGGAACAATCGTACATGTACTATGAACAGGGATCCATCTGACAATAATAGAGAAAGCATACATGCACGTGCAACAGTGATATGCCGAGAATCTATATAATGATGAGCACAATATATGAGATGACGGTAGTCTGTAAAGTAGTGCATATGAGTAACTGATGTGACGTGTCATAGTATCGATGCAACATCTACAAGTAATACCAATGGGCAGTGTCTAATATCATGTACAGTAAACTACCGTATCAGTGTAAGGATGATAACAATAATATTACATGCGGTACTTATCCCTGTCCTAGTGGAACATAGTTGTGTAGTCATAATGCATAAGTGGGGTCTAGCATGTATGTCTAGTGACCGTGTAGTGTCATAGCGTATCTGTGGATCAATATGTATATCACGTGACTGTGATACAATACATGTCATAAGAGTGAACAAGCAGATAATGATATAGTGGTCCGATAATTACTTCCTTGTCTTTATTTTATATCAGGACATACCTAACCAGATTCTATGTTATTCCTATTACAGTAACTGTCCGATCATGACCGGTGAGTAATTGATGATTACCGTATTTTATCCAGAATCAGGATATATCAATTAATGTCACTACACATGAAAAAATATAATTTATAAAAGAAAAACACTCACAAACTGGTCATGAGGAGGTAGCTCTCTTTCCCACGATCGCAACGGATCCAGAATCGTCCCAATCGGAGTCCGGATGCTCCCGATATCGCCCGAATATGAAAAGGAATAAAATGGGGTTAAATATGTAATAAACATATTTCAATGCAAATACTAAAAAGTAGCAGGGGCTTTTATGCAAATTTACCTTTAATGGGTTCGGAGCGGGTTTGGCTCATAACGGGTCGGGTCCAGATCCACAACCCAAACCCGTAACTTAAGTTAATGGGTAGTGGGTTAACGGGTTGGGGGTAAAATACTTGGGTAGATCCTTTAACCCAATTGGGGTTTATTGGGTTTGGGTTTTACCCAAACCCAATAAACAACCTCAGCAGCAGCAGCAGTTGCTGCTGCTGCCTCCACATGCGCGGCCGGCCGGCCAGCTCTGCTGGCCGGCGGCGGCCCCGGCCGCCGGCGGCGACTCAGAGAGTGAGAGAGAGGGTAAGTGAGAGGGAGGGAGAGAAAGAAAAGAGGAGAGGGAAAGAAAAAAAACAGAGGAAAAGAAAGGAAAGAGAAGAAGAAGAAGAAGAAGAGGAAGAGGAAGAGGTGGGTGTGGGGGCGCGGCCTGGGGTCGCGGCCGGCTGTGGCGGCGGCCGGTTGCGGCGGCAGCGGCCTGCGGCCTGGCTGCGGGTCGCCCCCTCCCTTTTGGGTTGTTCAGAGAGAGAGAGATTAGGGAGTGATGGAAGAGTTTAGAGAGAGAGAGAAAGAGTTTGGAGAGAGAGAGAGGTTTGGAGATGGAGAGAGAGAAAATCCATGGGAGGAGAGAGAGGATTTAAAAGGGGAAGTATGGCGGTGGAGAATGGCGGTTGGGGAAACTTGGAGAAGAAGAAAGAAGAAAAGAAATAGAAAGAATTAAATAAAAAATAATTTAATATTATTTTAATAGGGTCAAAATTTGACTAGCTCCGAATGATGCCCAAAAATTATAGAAAATAGAGAATATTATCTGGAGACGTAATATGAATACGTTTCTAGAAATTCTATCCAGTTTGCCAATTAAAAATTCCGGAGTGTCTCGCCGATGCGGGCGACACCGGTTTGACCGAATTTTCGATAAAATCAGAAAAATCTCCGAAAATACCCGAACGTAGCTCATGTGATCCTAAGACATATGGTGAAAGCCGATTCTCAAATTGTACTCCGTTTGTGAAATAAAAAATCAGAAAGTCGGTTATCGGTATCGGTCGACACCGACTACGGAGATTTTCCAAAATAATCTAGAAAAATTCCAGAAAATCCTGAAAAATCTAAAATATTAGAAAATAATTTTTGAAACTGAAATCGGCTCAATCAGACTACTACGGAGGTCAAATCAATTTTCTACGTCGTATCGGGTACTGATACGGTGATACGTACACCGGGAATCAGGGGGTTACACTTATATTGTTCATATCTTTAGATGCTTGATATTCTTGTGCTTAATTGTTATATGCTTGGGATTGTTTGCTCACACTTGTATTCAACGAAGAGAGCCGTAGTGGCACCTCAACTATTAATTTAAAGGAATTTTAAGGAGATAGTCCAGAGCCTTTCACCGAAAATTCGGCTACACTCTTTGGTTATACGTTATGTATTTGCGTTACTGTTTTTAGTTTACATATTTAATTTTAATTCCGCATTAGTGTGCATTAGATTAGCTTGTCACTTATTCACCCCCCTCTAGGTGACTTATAATTGGTATTAGAACTTGGTGCTCTTAATTTGGGTCAACAATCTAGTGTTAAAGATCCTTATTTTAACTAATCACAATATTTAAAAACATACTCATGGATTTCATGTCACCTCTCTTATTTGACATTCTTAACATCCAAAAACTTAGAACGTTAAGATGTCCATGTACCTTAAAGCCCTAGGGATTCATATATATTTTGTCACTATTAGATATTCTTATTTTCTAAATGGCAAACATCTTGAGGCTAATGCACAAGTCATCCATTCATTAAAATCAACCCTAAATGATGATTATCTATCTAGGGTTTCTAATCTTGATTCGGCTTTTGTAGTATGAAACACTCTTATCTCCTTGTGAACAAAAGCAATATTATATGGAGAGCGACTCGGATGTAAGAAGTGATGCTTTCAACATGTGCTACATGGTCAAGGGGATGACCCCCTTGAGGTATATTCCGAATCCGAGCTAGAAGAGATATTGACATGCCTTATGATGAGCTTGCATCTTTTTGTCAAAAACTTCTTCAAAAATATGATTCATTAAAAATTAAAAATGATAAGTTGAAGAAGGAAAATGCTTTTTTGTTAAAAGAAAAGGATTCTTTTAAAAATAAGTTTGAATATGTTTTAAAAGAAAATGAATCTTTAAAAAAGAAAACTATTTTGGTAGAAAAAGAAAAGAAAATTATTTTAAATGAAAATAACTCTTTGAAAAAGAAAATTATTTTAAAAGAAAAAGAAAAGATTTCTAAAAAGAAAAATAATGTTGATTCTCATTCTTGCCATGTCTCTCATGATAATAATGTTGCATCCTCTTTTGATATAAAAATGATATTCATATTTTGAAAAGAGAATTGATTGTTTGCGCTCAAATTTGAGCAATTGTGCTTTTAATCATAATAGTTTGAAATCTATGTTTCGCAAGAAACAAGTTTCACACATGCATGCACATACCCCATGGCATACACATACACACCATGCTTACCCCAGTCACATGTATGCTAGAGTGTAGAAATATACACATTGCGGCTGCAAAAGCCATCTTGCAAAATTTTGTTTTGATAGAATAAATCATGTAAATTTTGCTAATAAAAGTGTATGGGTTTCATATGTTGCTAACCCCTGTGGACCAAAAAGATATGCGTACCAAAGTTCTCACATCTTATTTTTGATGTAGGTGTGGGCTCTCACAAACGTGAGAGGATTGGTGTCTTGGTGGTGAATGCACTCAGAACTTGATAAACATACCTAATTGATGCATCACTATCAAGGAAGTATGGTGGGAGGATCACCTCGCATTTTTAGAGAAATGATTTGGCTACATCGGTTTGGTAACTATTTCTTCCTCCTCCTTTAAAATATTTTAAATGTTTAAATACTAGTGTAGTGACCTAGTCTCAATCACATATTGTTTTGGGCTTATATATTGAGTTAATTGGTTGTTACCTATGCATGTATTTTGAAAACTCTATATATGTTTTCAATGGATTTGCATGTCTATCTTATTGATTTATATATTTATATGATTTAGTTAAAGCGTATATTGATTTAACTATCTATATCATGTTGATATGCAAATTTTGCTAAAACTTGTGTTATACATGTACAATTTTTGAGTTACATCCTTTACATGTTCTATTTCTTTTATGTACTCAATTATTTGTTTGATTGTACATTGTATGTCCGAGTTTTGATGATTCACGCATAACTATATGATATATCATGTTTTTGAGAAAAAGATTTTTATTTGAGTTTTTATTTGAGCTTTATTGTTTATTTTTATGAATATGTCATTTACACGGTTTTTGTACATTCACATTTTTTTTTTTACTCATGATTTATTTTTCATGAGCTTATATATGTGCTTTATGTATCTTGAGTGTCACTTTTATATAATATACATAGTTCATGAGATATATGTTTTGCTTTAAAGGATCTTTAACTAGTTTTTCAAGAACTATCCTAAACTAGTTATTTATTTGTCATTTGGTAATGTTTTTACTTTATAACTATTTTTAAAATCTTATTTTTTTAAAACCCCTACCTTCAAAGGGCGATTGGATGGGCGACCATACCTTGTATGCCTTATTGAACATCTTTTTACCATGTGCATGATAAGGGTAGATGATATGAGCTATACGCATGATCTTCATGTTGTTTCATTCTTTGAATACTCATATTTTGTTTTCTTATGTGTGTGTGCGTGTGTTTCAAATTTTAAATGGTATTTTCATTTTTATACATACATATATATGATTTGGATTGTGCATATTTTACAATATCATACATTTTAAGCACAAACTGTTTATGCTAAAACTTGATTTAATTCTAAAAGTTAATTGGTATCTTTACAAGCTTATGCATTGATTTCAATTGATTTTTTTTTTTGGGTATCAAATGTACTTCATGCTTCACCTTTAATTGGTATCAAAATCTACTATTGGTATCTTAAAATTTTTGTTTATCTACAAGTGGTACCAAAATTTATTTTGTCAACTATTACTTGATTTTAATTAGTATTAAAATTTTATTTTAAGTGTTATCAAATTTTTTTTAAAAAATTTGTTGATATTTATTGCCTATATGCAAGGGGAGCTTAACATCTCCTCTATATATAGATTCATGTTGAGTGTATTTTACATATTAAGGAGTTTGACCTCTCTTCTTTATGTGGTACACGTGTGTAGGGGGAGCTTAATATCTCCGTTTATATATTGCGTATTATGCTTATGTTTTAAGGTCTAGTCATCCCTTATTCATGTAATGCATGTATGCAGGGATAGCTAACTTAACGTCTTTCCTCTTCATGAATGTATATCGCATATATATTTATAATGTTTATTTTTTCTACACCCTTTTGTTGATGAATTGAAAAAAGGGGGAGAAGAATTTAGAGAGTTTATATATGCATGATTTAATATTTGTTGTTTATGTATATATATTGTTTTGTTTATGAGCCTTCATTGAATATCTTTATTATTTTTGCTATGCATGAGTTAAGGGGGAGCTTTTATGAAGCTTATTTTTAATCCATATATATATAACTCTATGAGTTTTATCATCGTCCAAAAGGGGGAGATTGTTGGCCCAATAGCCCATCATTCTAGTTTTGATGATGATTAACTTATGTAGTTATAATACTAATGATCTTGTGTTCATTAAGTTTCAGATATTCTACCAAGATTTTAGTCGGTGTTTACCTTCAACAAAAGATTCGAAGTCAAATTTTAAAGTAAGCACGTGTTGATTCAAGAGCTCGCGCATCAAGATCGCATCAAGTACTCAAGAGAAGTCTAACTCTTTGGATTAAGGTTTGAACCAAGTCAAGATGAAGAAGAAGATTTTCAAGACTTGAGTCTATGTTTGTAAGTATTTAAATTTTTATTTTTTAGATAAAATGTAAAGGATAGAGTAGTTGGATTGCTCAAACTCATATACACACGCACAAAATATTTCAAAACATTTCATGTTAAATAGTTTTAGTTATAGAAAACATCATTTTGATTTTGAGCTTCAAAGAATATATCTTTTGGTTTCATGAATAGATTTCATCAAAATAAGTTTACTTATTTTATATGTGTATTGGATTTCATCTATACACATTGATACTTCATAATGTTTAGAAAAACTTATTTCATGTTTCTATATCATGTGTTTTAGTTTTGTATTTATTAAAATTTTGTTTAGAGCTTATTGTTAAAAACAAAGATATTTCATCTTATATGTGTATTGGATCATTTTCATACACACTACGCTTCAAAAGTGTTTTAATATCTTGTTTTTACATTTGAACAAGTTTTTAGAAAAATCGTTTTTTATTTAAAAGTTTGGTTTTGAAAGATACTGGTTTTTGCTCAAGGCTAAATTTCTATAGCGTAAAAATAGTTCAACTTGTTTGTAATGTGTATTGTTTTTTGATCACATATATTTGTACTTCAAAGTATTTCAATAAACTTATTTTTATAGATTTTTATGGGTTTTAAAAAAATTTAGGATTTTAAACGTCCAAGTTTTCAAATCCTAGAAACTCTGACCTGGGCTTCTGGCGGTCGACCAACCGGTCGACCGATGTGCACAGAACGTGCACAAAGCCCTGGTTTGAGGACCGGTCGACCGGGTGGTCGACCGATCTAGAGAGCTTGCTCTCTAGATCCGACCCCAGTCGACAGAGCGGTCGACCGACCAAGAGAGCAGATCTCTCTGGATCTGGCCCTGGTCAACAGAGCGGTCGACTGACCGATTGACAAGTCAAGACCTGGGTGCGGTCGATTGGCAACCCAACGGTCTGAAAAATGACCGTCGGCTTGTCGATCGGCCGGTCAACCGACAGGTCATCTGGCTTGGGTTTTTTTCCCCAACGGCTAATTTTTGTAACTCTATAAAAAGGGGCTGTTTTGGCCAGTTTTCTACAAGATTTTGGAGAAGTTTTTGAGTTAGTTTTTCCCATCTCTCTTAGCGTTTTTCTCCACTTATGTTTGCGCTAAAACTTTCATATCAAAGGAGAGTTTTTAAAGAGTGTTTATCTTGTGATTTTAAAAGAGAATTCTTGAGTTTCTCCTCGACAAATCTATCTTGTTTTCTCACACAAACTTGAGCTTTCCATTGTCATATCTATCCTATAGGAGCTTTGATTGTGAGAGTTGTTTTTGTGATCAAAGTGTAAAGATCACCAAGTTTACATCTTTGTATTTGAGGAGACAAACTTGTAGGTTCGCGTTTTGTAGAGTTCTTGAGGGAGCTCATTGTAGAGGTGCGGCCTCAACAATCAAGTGTGCTTGTGTGTGTAGTTCTTGCGGGAACAAGTGACGGACTTGCAGGTCTAAGAGTTCTCGAGGGAACTCATTGTAGGTGTTGCGACACCGAGTGATCTTACAGGATCGATTTTAGTGAAAATCCTTCATAGTTTTGAAGGCGGAGACGTAGAGTAAGTGTGCTTGAACCTCGAAACAAATCTCCCGTATTTGTGATTGCTTCTCTCTCTCACTTGTGTTTATATATCTTGCAAACTTATATTGTTCATATCTTTAGATGCTTGATGTACTTATACTTAATTGTTATATGCTTGCGATTGTTTGCTCATACTTGTATTCAACCAAGAGACCCATAGTGGCACCTCAACTCTTAATCTATAGGAATCTTGAGGAGATTGTCCCCTTCATCGGGAATTCGGCTACACTATTTTATTATATGTTGTGTATTTGCGTTATAGCTTTTAGTTTATATAATTAGTTTTTAATTCCGCATTATTGTCCATTAGATTAGCTTGTCACCTATTCACCCTTCCTAGGTGACTTACAGTTAAGAGAGCTAAAATAAATTTATTACGATCTCAATTTGAAAATTTTTGCATGAATGAAAATGAATATGTTGATGATATGATTATAAGATTTACTAAGATTACAAATGATTTATCTTCTTTAAGTGACACCATTGATAATGACCAAATAGTAAGGAAGGTCATTTGAGCTCTTCCTCTTTCATGGGAAATAAAGTCAACCACCTTGAAGGAACTCAATGACAAGGAGAAAATTGAGTTCATTGGTCTCATTGGCAATTTATAGACCTATGAGATAGAGAGAAAACTTAGAGAAGAAAAGGCCTACAAAAGAAGAAATCTATTGCTTTCAAGGCTACACCCTACTTTCTCTGGGAAGAAGATGATGAAGAACTTCTCTCCTCGTGAAGAATGTGAGGAGGATGTACCATAAAGCAAAGTTCAACAATAGATGAAGATAGCAAGGAAGAGAGGAAAGAAGAAGCAATGACATCGGGCCTTGCTACAAGTATAAGAAATCGGGTCACCTCGTTGTTGATTGCTCAAAGATGAATGGCAAGCCATCCATCTCCAAGAAGCCCTACGAGAAGAAAGCTCTAAAAGCAACATGAGATTTGGAAAGTGAATCCGAGCAAGAAGTGGACAAAGAAAATGTATGTTTCATGTCAAAATGATAACACAACTAAGATATTTTTGAAAATCACTTTAGATGATTGTGATTTGCCCATGGATAAGCTAGGAGAAGCATTTGAAGACATTCAAATAATTATGATTTTCTTTAAAATAAATATTTAAAATAAAAGAAGGAAAAATTGTCTTTAGGTCCCTAGGACGAAACTGTCATGTGAAAAACTACCCATAGTTTGAACACATTGAGAAAGCCACTTGATCAAGTTTTCACCCACTCCGGGTCTCTGTTCCCACCACATGCCAATATATGACACATTGTATTTTTGTATTGCCCCTATTACCCTTACTTAGCCGGTCTCTGATGTGTTATGTACTTTTTCTTTTGCTTTTTGTTTTTTTTCCATGAAGCATGGAATTGACGGCATCGACTTGGAGGCTATATTTTGTCCACACTTTTCTTATTCTGACCACCTCAGATTGAACAATTCTTCTTACATTGATAATTTTTTTTTACAGAGATAATTTTTTTTGCTTGGAGGCTCTATTTTTGTCCATCCGTCTCTAATTTTTTTCTGTTCACCCTCAATGGATGTTATATACGCACATTGATAAAAAATTTCTAATATATTTTATTACCAATTTATTAGAAATTTATTCACAACATATGATATTTATTTTTTTCACTTATTTGATTGTTTTTATATTTTATTAATTTAGAAATATATATTATGCTAAAAAATTATCTACTACTTATTAAAATGATATGAGACTATTAATGACTTGAATTCAAGACTTTTTGGTTAACATTTTCTCCAATATGTCTATCTTCTCAAAAAAATTGTCCACCTTATTTAATATTTTATTTATCTTCTCATCAATTATGTCCACTTTCTCTAATTTTCTGTTCACTTGGTCTAATATATTGTCCACCAACTCTAAATTTTTTTCACTTTGTGAATGATTTTCTCAACCTTCTCTACAATTTTGTCCACCTTCTTCAAAATTGGGACCAATTTCTCTAATATTTTATCTAGAGTTTCTAGTATTCTAATATTCTGTCTATATTTTTTAATATTCTGACCACGTATTATCCACTTTCTCAATGATTTTATCTACTCTCTCTAATATTTTGTCCACCTTTTCAAATATTTTGTCCACTTTTTCTAACATTTTGTACACCTATTTAATTTTTCGATTTTGTCTAAAGTTCTATTCAATTTCTCTAATATTTTGTCTACCTTTTCTTATATTTTATCCACCTTCTCAATTATTCTATCCACTTTCTCTAATATTGTGTCCAGTTACTCTAGTACTTTGTCCACTTTCTCAATAATTTGTTGAAAATAGAGACCCTTCAGTGTCCCGGGGTAGCAGGGTGGGGCGGAGCCCCCTGATAATTTTCTCTAAAGACCTGTCGTTAGCAATCTATTCACAATTAGCAATTATTTATAACATATGAATTTTATTTATCTATTTTTTCACTTATTTATTTGTTTTTTTTTAATTTTATTAAATTAAAAATGTAATGTACATATTATACTAAAAAAATTAACTTATTAAATAATGATAAGAGTATATTAATGACTTGAATTCAAGTTATTTTATTTAACATTCTGTCCACTTTGTTCACTTTCTCTAAAATTTTGTCTACCTTCGTTAATATTCTATCCACATTCTCAAATATTCTGTTCACTTTCTCTAATTTTCTGTTCACTTAATCTGCTCTAGTATTTTGTCCATCTTGTGAATGATTTTGCTCACCTTCTCAACAATTTTTTTCACCTTCTCTATTATTATGTTCACCTTCTCCAAAATTGGGACCAATTTCTCTAATATTTTGTACGGATTTTCTAATATTCTAATAGTATGTCTACATTTTCTAATATTCTAACCATATACTTTGTCCACCTACTCAAAAATTTTGTCCACTTTCTCTAACATTCTGTCCACATTTTCTTATATTTTGTCCACCTTCTCCGATATTTTGTCCGCTTTCAAGTTCTTGAGTACCTTTGAACCATCAACACCTTATTTTAGAGGAAGAAACCTGTTAGACCTTCTTGAACCTTATTAGATCTTTTTGAATCCTGAAATATACTCTTGAACTTGATTAGTATCAAATAACTTCATATGTTTTGTTATCATCAAAACGCAATACTGGAGATTATAACCTTTGAGCCAACATTCTTACCCTTTTTGATGATGACAAAACATATAAGCTATTTAAAAGAAAATTTAGGAAAGAGCTTTGTAAAAACTCTCTCTCAAGTTATGCTAGCTATCAAGTACAAGATATCAAATGCATTGTACAAGAGCATGATCAAAAAAATACCAATAAATACTCCTAAACACTTCTCCCCCTTTTTGTCATGCATCAAAAAGGGTAAGTAAAACAACCAAAAATTAAAACATATGTAGATTTTATCAGAAGGAAAACTCATGAATTAACAATACAAACATTTTGTTCTCAACAAATGAAAGAGAATCTGTTAAAATCAAGTGGCTTAGTATAAATATCTAATAGTTGAAAATAAGTTGAAACATAATCAATTTCAATATCATCTTTCTCATAGTGATCTCTAAGATAGTGATATCAAATTTCTATGTGCATTATCTTACTATGTTGATTTACATTTTTAGTCATATGAATAGTACTAGTATTATCACAAAATATCTTAATATGATCATAATGTAATTCATAGTCAAGGAGAGTATGTTTCATCCAAAGGACTTGTGCACAACAAGCCCCGGACGCAACATACTTCGCCTCGACGGTTGAGAGGGTTACAGAATTTTATTTTTTGGAAGACAGTGAAACAAGACAATTTTCTAGAAATTGAAAAGTTTCACTTGTACTCTACAACCGGCATAGTCAGCATTCGAAAAACTCGTCATCAAAAATTGTCCGATCTTCAATGCCACAAGCCCATTCTAATAGTGCCCTTAAGATATCTAATAATGCGTTTTACCGCAATCAAGTGGGACTCTTTAGGACAAGATTGAAATCTAGCATATAGATATACACTAAACATGATATCCGGCCTACTAGCCGTTAAATAAAGTAAACTACCAATCATACTTCTATAAAGTTTAATGTCTACATTTATACCTTGTTCATCCTTATCAAGTTTTGTTGTGGTAGCCATAGGAGTTTTTTTTCTTTACCCCTTCAAGTCCAAATTTCTTAATGAGTTCCCTTGTGTACTTGGCTTGATTTATTAAAATTCATCACTCCTTTACTTGATTTGGAGTCCAAGGAAGTAGTTTAACTCGCCCATCATAGACATCTCAAACTTATTCTCAGCATGATTTAAAATCTTTACAAAGCTTTTCATTAGTAGATCCAAATATAATATCACCAACATAAATTTGAATAATAAGAATATCACTATTTATATATTTTGTCAACAAAGTGGTATCTATTTTACCTTTTACAAAATTATTTGAAATAAGAAATGTTGAAAGTCTTTCATACCAAGCTCTAGGAGCTTGTTTTAAACCATATAAAGTTTCGTCTAATTTGAAAACAAAATCCGGATGTGTAGGATCAACAAACCCGGGGGGTTGTTCAACATACACTTCCTCTTCAATAAAACTATTTAAAATGTCTTTTGACATCCATTTGAAAAAGTTTGAAATCTTTATTAGAAGTAAAAAGAAGAAATAATCCGTATGGCTTCAAACCGTGCTACGAGTGCAAAGGTTTCCTTAAAATCGATACTTTCGATTTGGGTGTAACCTTGGGTGACTAACTTAGCTTTATTCCTAACAACATTACCCGACTCATCCAACTTGTTCCTAAAAATTCATTTAGTACCAATTGTTGGTCTATCATGGGGTTTAGGAATAAGATGCCAAACTTGGTTGCGCTCAAATTGATTGAACTTTTCTTGCATTGCATGCAACCAATATGAGTCGCTCTCGGCTTTGAGGATGTTCTTTTATTCAATATGAGAAATAAAAGCAAAATGGCCACAAAAAATATGGAGTTTTGAGCGAGTAGTTACCCCTTTTGATACATCACCTATGATGAGTTCCTTGGGATGACTTGTAGCGAATCTTCAATTTTTTAGAAGTGGTAGTTTTGGTGCCACTTCAACATCTTGAACTTCATCTTGTTTATCAAGCTTTGGCTTATCTTGTTGGATAGCTGAGTCCTTCAGAGTTACTTTCTTCATGTCTTCACCTAAAGAATTAATCTCTACAATATTCTTAATAAAAGCATTAGATTCTTCAAACTTAACATGCATAGATTTTTTAATTGTCAAAGTAGATTTATTGAAGATTTTAAAGCCTTGCTAGTGTTAGAATAACCAACAAAATAGCTTCAAAAGTTTTAACATCAAATTTACCTAAATTATCTTTGTGTTTAAAACAAAACATTTGCATTCAAAAGCTCTAAAGTAAGAAATATTAGGCTTTCTAAATAGTAAATTTCAAAAGAAGTTTTGAAAGTATTTTTATAAAATAAATTCTATTTGATATGTAACATGAAGTGTTTACGGCCTCAGCTCATAAATATTGAGGGAGTCCGTATTCACTAATCATTGTCCTACCCATTTCTTGAAGAGAACGATTCTTCCTTTCAATGACTCCATTTTGTTGTGGAGTTCTGGGACAAGGTAATTCATGCCTAATTTTATTTTCTTCACAATAAGTGATAAAAGAATGGTTAATGAATTCAGCACCTTATCACTTCTTATGCGCAAAATCAAAAACCTTTTTTCTTTTTTAACCTTTTTTTCTAAGAACATTGAAATGCGAAGAAGCTTAACCATTATGTTCCAAAAGAAAACCCATGTAAATGAGAAAAATCGTCAACCAATATAAAAATAAAAAGGTTTTCATTTAAACTCATGGTTTTAGTAGGGCTAAACAAATCCATGTGGATTAACTCTAATGGTCTAGATGTCATGATATCCTTGATTGGTTTGAAAGAGGACTTAGTTTTTTTTTCAAGTTGGCATGCATCACAAATGCGATCCTTTTCAAACTTCAAGTAAGGAATACCCTTCACCGATTCCTTAGAATTAATTCTAGATAGATGATCGAAAGGTACATGGCCTATTCTTCTATGCTATGATCAAGAATCCTTATTGAAATCATTTAAACATGTAGCATTGCAATCTAAATTTAATATATCAATAATATATACATTATTTTCACGAAATCTGGAAAGAATGCAAGTATCAGTTTTACCATCTAAACCATTGCAAGAAGAATCATCAAAAATAACTCTAAACCTCGATCACATAGTTGACTAATACTCAAGAGGTTATGTTTGAGTCCATCAAGTAAAATAATATTTTCAATCAATGGAGATGAAGTAGTTTTAAAGTTACCTATACCAATAATGTTACCCTTTGAGTCATCTCCGAAGGTGACGGTGCCACCTTTACGATACCTTGATAGAATTGTAAAATTATTGATGTCCCAAGTCATGTGTCTTGAGCAACCGCCATCAAGATACCACCGCTCCCTACGTCTTGGAGCCTTGGTGTGTGCCTACATCAAATAAAGAAGTTATTGATTTTGGTACCCATATTTTTGGGTCCTATGACGTTAGTACTTCGAACCTAAATATGATTATCAGAAGCATTTATACGATCAAAATAACATTTAGCTAAGTGACCCTTTAGGCCACAATAAGTACATGAATAAACTCTACCATACATGAATGCATGATGTGTATGATGATCACGTGAACATGAGCATGCTTAATGTGTGATTTAGAAGTGTGAGCATGTGTAGTATGAATATATTTCTTTGAAGAATTTTTCTTAGAAAACATGACCTCTAATTTAGCTTTATCAAACTCACATTTCTTTAAACATTTCTTAAAGTGTTGATTTTAGTTTTTAAAGTAGAAATTTCATTTTCATTAATCATAGGAAACTTTGCTTTACATAAAATCTTGTATGCATCAAAATCTTTTTGTGTGGATAAAAGAGTGGAAGATAAATCATCCTTTTCTTTGGAAAGAGTGATAATTTTATTTTAAAGAACTTCATTTTTCTTTTTCGTGTTTAGATATTTTTTCTTTAGAAAATCATAATTATTTGAAAGTTCTACAAATGCATCTCCTAATTCATCCATAGTTAAATCACAATCATCAAGGAATGGTTAAGAAGCTACCTTAGGTTTGTTATCATTTGTCATGAAACACACGTTTGTTGTGTCCACCTCATCTTCGGATTCACTTTCTGAATCACATCTACCTTTGAGAGCTTTCTTTTTAAATGGCTTCTTTGGCTTGTTTGAGGAAGATGGCTTATTTTTGATATCCGGACATTCGACAATGATATGTCTAGGTTTTCAATAGTTAAAACAGATGATTTTCTTTTCCTCCTTTCCTTGTCATCGTCTCCTATTGTTGATATTTGCTTTTGTAATATCCCCTATTTAATAATACCATATTATTATTTTTAAATATTACCTGATTCTACCATTATCTTATTATTATTAATTAACTTGATTTAGTATCATTATTAGTATTATTATTATTTATGACTTGTAGACTCTTATTGCTTTTATTTAGTTATTTAAATTATTATTAATGGGTAGTATTATTATTTTCATTCCAAGCTTAATAGCTCAGCTCATTCTCCTTTTCCTTTCCTTTTATTTTCTTTTTATGCTAAGCCCATATGAGCCAAACCCACTTTCTTATTTTCATCTTTTTCTATTTTTCTTTAAGCCCAAAAACTAAGCCCACAAGCCCACCCTCTATTTTTCTTATTCTTATATTACTTATTTATTCAAACTAAACCTTAAATATAACCCATAACCTATTACCATGAGATCCTTATCCATTAACCCAAAATTCAATCCTAATCCTAATCCAAATCCTATGTTATCAAATCTTTTCATAAATATTAACTAATCCTAATATAAATCCTAACTACTAAATTAAGCAATCTAAACCTAATTAGAGTTCAGGTTTCTAAAATCTCTAATAACCTATATAAAGACCTAAACCCATTCTTTCTCTTTTACCTCAAGAGAAAACCCTAATCTAAAATCTCCCCACTTTCATCTCTTCCTTCTCCTCAAGCGAGCTTCACGGTACAGAGATTGAGGAGAAAGCAAGGAGGAACAGCTCAAGTAAGTAAAAATTAAACTTTTATGAATTAAAATTTAATTTAATGTTTTATGATTAGATTTATATTCCCATAAATTTTTCATCAAGAATTCTTGTCTAAGCTCTAATTAAAAAAAATTAAAAGTGAAACTAGAATGTAAATAATTTATAATGTTTAACTCTTTCCATGGATCGTTTTCTAGCATTAAAAATATCACCTTTGTTTATATAAAATATATAAAAGTCATAAATTATTACCCTAATTGGAATATTAAAAAGAAAAAATTTGGTTTGGATCTAAAAAATTGCATATTAAAAATTTTATTCCAAAAAGAAATTTTTAGAACTTAATTCCAATGATTTAAATTAGACACATAGGCTAATCTATCAATACATCAAAACTCAATTCAAAAATTCAACAAAAAAATGCATGTGGTAATACATATCTAAATTTATACACCCTTTTAAAAATTTCTACAATTTAGAAAAATTGAAATTGTAAAAAAATAATAATAAATTAAATCAGAACCATAAGAATAAATTATTAATTTCAGCAATCTGCTAAAACTCACCGCAATATAATTATTGGTTCCAAAAAAACTTATCTAATAAAATTTTTATATGATAATTGTTTTAATACTCCACAAAGCCTTGATTTGAGCAAATCAAAATCCAAGTAAGTAATTTATTTTCTCAAAATTTATTTGATATCAATAAGTTTATTAAAAATTATGTCGTTACCATGATCTTCATGAATAAATTTATACATCAAAAATCCAATCAAAAATCCAACTAAAATATACATGAGAATATGCCAAACCACATCTTAATTTACATATTTTTTCCTGAAATTTTACAGCCAAGTTTTGTTTAAAAAAAAAAGTTGTCGCTGCTGCTTCCGGCCAGGCCGAGAGCAACTCGGCCTACTGCACAGACCAGGCTGGTCTGTGCAGTCCAGCTGGGCCCAGGCGCGGCCCAGCCTGGCCCGGCCTGGTCTGGCCTGGGCCACAGCAGAGCCCAATGGCCCTGTTAAAATAAAAAAAAAAAAAGAAAACAAGAAATTTCGAATCAGGCCTGGTCCGGCCTGGTCTAGGGCTGGGCTTGGGCCTTTAGACCTGTGTGTAAGGGGGGAAAAAAAGAAAAAAAAGAAAAGAAAAGAAAGAAAGAAGAAAGAAAAAATAATTTCTTATTAAAAATAATTAGTTAAAAATATCAAAAAAATGGAGAAAAATATAAATAATAATCTACAATAATTCTACTTTCTATGATAAAATTTTTAGAGGAATAGAAATATAAATTAAATCAGATTACCCCTTTTAAAGTAAGTTTTCCTTAATAAAAAAAATCCAAACCCGTTAGGAAATTTAATTTTAAAAGTCTTTAAACACCAAGTAAAAGAAAATTTGAAATTAGTCAAATTAAACCTATTAATTTCATGTAACCCAAAAGATCATATTCCCAACCTTAAGCTAATTAATCAAGATAAAAAAATAAAATAAAATAAAATAAAGGATTCTAAGAATTTCTATTGAAATAATTTATGTTGATTTATCGGGGCCTTATGATTTCGGTGCTCTGGACTCGGGATCAAGTTCTATTTTGTGTGTTTCCTTTCTTTATTTAATTTTATTAGTGAGTGCTCTTTGTCTTCTCATTGAGTATTTTAGTATTATTTAATTTTGTTGTGAGTGTTCTTTCCCCTTCAATTAAATAAGAATTTTGTGATAAATGATTTTATATATATATATATATATATATATATATATATATATATATATATTATATATATATATATATATATATGTTACTTGCTTTATTTTACCTGTATGAGTACCTGTATCATTTCATGTGATTACTTACCTGTATTCCTTCATGAGACATCGGTTAGGACTTTGCCACTAAGACTCACCTGGATGATATTTGTAACCATTTATTTGATGACCATCATGTTCGTGTTATCTAACTACTAGAAAAAAATATTGTTAGACGATAACAACCTCGTCCTGTTTATCATGTTCACCGACACATATATATCCTATTATACATGTATCACAATTTCACTTTTGAAGTTGTTACTGTTATCATTATCGAGTTATCCCAGTAAATTTAGGTAACATGTATATTAATATCTTGACAACTAAATTAAACAGCTTACACTGTGATTGGAAAAATTGATGGAGGAGACAGCATTTGTATTTTGGGTGGATCTAGGATTTAGGTTGCGCAGCCGAAAGAGGGTTCCACTGCAGGGTTCCCGTGAGGTAACTGGCACCCCGTCCTGTTCCTGTTCCTGTTATACATGTTATACATGTACCTGAGACTACCTTGCGGCAGGTCCTAGTTCAGCGCCAGGGGTCTGGGCTGTGATCCCGGGTATGCACGGGACCCACCTAAAACACAGATAATGCCTCCAACCGATCCCTTTCAATAACTGAGGACCTCGATTGGCACGTGTAATAGGCATAATATGGGATGCGTCTATTACATATGGCAATTGGAGTTCGTTAACGTAATTAATAATGAAAACTGAATTCTTACATTAGCATTATAGACTGAACTTAACATCTGCCTGCATGTTATGATAGACATTGATTATACTCATGACCTGAGATATTCTTGATTATATCACTGACTGGCTTAGTTACTATTCATTCTTTGTTGGCATGTTTTCCAACCTTATCATGTATATCTTTCTTTCATAATATGCTTTCATATTACATGCGTGTGCACCTTCCTATTTTATTTTACTACTCATTAGGTCGCTTTCTGACGACCCTGGATTTGCACGTCAGGATTTTGGACATCTTCTTATATTGTTCAGGTGTTCGTGTGATCGTACACGTTACGAGGAGCTGGAGTCTCTCTTTTCTTGACTATAGGTATTCTTCCTCTTTTATTCATGTTATTTCTCGATTCTATCTTTATCGCATCCAGTTGCTATTTTCTTTCCTTTATTCATTTGTTATTATTGTGTTAGATATTTATATGTCATATTGCAGTGATATTTATTTATCGTGGTAGATTTTGTAGCTTGTTCAGGTTACTTAGCGTGTATGCGTGGGGTATTTTTCTTGCTATATACGTCGTCGTCCTTCGTCGCGACTCCGTTTCCGTGTATTTGGGAAGCGGGGCGTGACAGCCTTGTTATACATCCTCCTTACATTTCTTATAAGGAGGGAAATATCTTCATCATCATCTTCTTTTTCTTCGTCAGAGATGGTGGGAGTAGACTTGGAAGCAATTATCTTCTTCTTTTGTGGTATCATTTCTTCTCTAGCCTTCCTCTCCATCTCATGGGCTTAAGGTTGTTGATAAGACCGATGAGCTTCATTACTTCTTTGTCATTTAACTTTTTCAATATAGTAGCTTTGACTTCCCATGATGGTGAAAGTACATGAATGATCTTTCAGACTTTTTAATCATTGTCAATGGCATCACCTAAAGAATCAAAATCATTAATTATTTTAGTAAATTTTGTAACCATATCATCAATGGACTCATTTTCATAATATGAAGTTTTCATACTGAGAATGCAAGAGATCAATTTTAGCCTTCGACTTGTGATGTTCCCTAATGAATGACCACTAGGTGTGACCAAATCTCGCAGGTGGATTTGCAATAAATGACCCTAACTATGTCGTCATCGTTTAAGGCTTGAAGCAATGCATAGTGTGCCTTTGCATTGGCATCAAACTCATTGGTGGCAATATCGGACCAAGTGTCCTCATCACCAGTGGGTACACTAAGGGATCTAGTCACCGCCTTTGTAACCCAGCTTTCTAGGGATCGCAAAAACACAGTCATCTTAACCTTCCATACGGAAAGTTAAGGCCATCAAATTTAGGAGGGATCTTAACACCTTCGGCCATTTTTACTATAGTGGATGAGATGAAGATGTTAATGAAATGATTAGCAATTAGGATCACTCTAAGGTTGTTAAGCAAAAATCTAGAGACCACGGCTCTGATACCAATTGAAATTACACCTGGAGGGGGTGAATAGATGTATAACTAATCAAATAAAAATTTTAGACAATTTAAGATGAAATAATGCAACCGATCACTCAAAATAAGACTTGAAGCTGGATTCTCCATGAAGGGCTCTGAACTTCTCCTCATGATTCCTCTAGATAAGAGTTGAGGTGCTCAATTGCTATCTTATTGAGATCAGTATTGATCGACAAGAATAAATGAATAATAAACAAGTAAAATCAAGACAATAAAGCAATCACAAATAAAAGATTTGTTACGAGGTTCAAGCCACCGCTCTACGTCTCTGCCTTCAGCACCGTAAAGGATTTCACTATCCACTATTGGATCCTCCATAAAGGTACCTTACAATAAGGAATTATAACCACTCAGAGTACATAACTCCTCAACTCAATCCTCTATACCAGAGGCAGCATAAAGCCAATTGAGATAACAAGCTCTGGGTAATCAAAAGATCACAAACACTTTTTTTGCAACTCTCTTACAAAAATACTATATAGTAAAATGTAAACTTGAAGCTCAAGGATGTAAGTGAGAGTGAAAATCAGAAAAGAGAGATTTTAAGAGAAGAAAAAACTCAATTAAAACTTTAAAAATAAGAGCACAAAATAAAACTTGAAATTTTTTTCTTTGAAAGCAAAAACTAGATTTTTAATAGAATTTGTTGTTATGAAATATTCAATCCCAATGACCCCTTATATAGATTTTAAAAAAACACTTTTAGAATAGTTTTACCAAGTATAAAAAGGAAGAAATTGACCCTAGAAATTCAATTTTTCATGTTTTAAAAGAAACATGTTTAAAAACAGATTTAAAAGAATTGGCCGTTACAGCCAATCTAGCAGTCTGTGGGTCAAACGGCCGGTCGGCCAGCCGTTCATAAAGTTTGACCGTTGGCTTTTAGTCGACCGGTCAGTCGATCGTGTTTAGCCGAGACCAAATTAGTTCAGTCGGTCGACCGCCCGGTCAACCGCAATAAGGGACCGGTCGATAGGGAATGTGCATAATATGCACACCCCAATTATCAGAAGTTCGGTCGACCGTGCAGTCGACCATTTTGACCTGTAATAGGCACGGTCGATCGCCCAGTCGACCAACCTAGGCCAATAGTCAAGGTAATTTTTGAAGATAAAGAAAAATTTTCAAATAATTTTTGTTTGAATTTTGGAAGAGAGAAGACATGTATAACCATAAGAAACAAGTTCTAAACTGAGATAGAAATTTCTAAGAAAATATGGAACAAGTATCAAAACCAAACATGTTAACACCATACTTTTGAAAACGTACACTTTTGTGTGTGTATATTTGAGCCTCAAATCAATATTCTACTCTTTAACAAACTAGTTTCTTACAAGGTTCTAATCGACTACGAGAATCTTCAAACAGGCTTCTTTAATAGTGACGTTTGAGTGACGCTGAGTTTTTTGAGTTATGATCCCGTTCTTGAGTATCCTTGAGCCATCAACTCCTTCCTTTATAGGAAGAAACCTCTTAGATCTTCTTGAACCCTGTTAGATCTTTTTGAACCCTAAAATAGACTCTTGAACTTGTTTAGTACCAAATAACTTCATATACTTTGTTAATCAAAACACAAAACCGGGGTTGTAACCATTGGGCCAGCAGATAAAAGAGAAAAGAAAAGAAGGAAAGAAGGGAAGAGGAGGGTGGAGCCATGGGGGCTGCAGGCTGCCAGCGACAGCCAGGGGACAGCACGCGGCCGGAGATGGAGGGCGGCGCAGCGGCCTGGCCCCAGGGAGGAAGTGGATGGGTGTTGTTGTGGTTGTTGTGGTTGTTGAAGTTGTGGTAATGATGATGGTTGGAGGAGGAGGTGGAGATGGTGAGTAGAAGTGGAGGAGAGTGGTGGTGGGTTTGTGGGTGATGAATTATGGAGGGGTTGGTGGTGGATTTGAGAGTGGATTTTGAAGGAGAAGATGAGATGGTGGTGAAGGTGGGTGAAATTGAAGAAGGAGATGATGGTATTGGTGGAAAGAGGAGGGAGAGAGATGGTTTGGGGGAGGAGATGGCATCGGCCAGGGGAGGCAGCGGCGCTCCAGTGGTGGAGCAGGTGGAGGCAATCAAGGGAAGGAAGAAGGAGTTGGTTAGAGAGAGGGAGAGGTAGAAATGGAGAGAGAGAAAAAAGAGAAAGAAATGAGAGTGAGAGAAAGAGAGAGGAAAAGAAAGAGAATGGGGGAAGAGGGGGAGGTATAGTGGAATGGGGGAGATGGCTGCTATCGTTGTTGTCGTTCATTGGCAGGGGATGGGGAAGGCAGGGAGCAGGTAGGGGAAAGAAAGGAAGATAGAGAAGAAAAAGAAAAGAAAGAAAAGGAGAAAAAGAAGGAAAAGAAAAGGAAAATGATAAAATAAGTAAAAAAATATATTATTGAATAAGAAATAAGTAGAATAAAATAGGAGAATTAAGTAAAGGAGAAGAGAGGGAAAAAGTAAGAAAGGAAAATAATTGGGAAATAATATTATTATTTAAATAGGGTAAAAAGTTGACTACTCCAGAAATGTTCTAAAATTATCAAAAATAGAAAATATTATTTTAAAATGTATGGTGAAATCAGATTCAAGAAATTCAATCTGATTTTCAAATTAAAAATCTTAGAATCAACCGACGATACCGGTCGACACCAAATCTGGTCGAATTTCGATAAATTCAGAAAAATCTCTAAAAATACATTTAGATGTAATATAAGATTATAAGAAGTAATGTGAAAATCATTTCTAGAAATTTAACTCAATTCAAAAACTAAAATTAGGGAATCGGTCAGCGATATCGATCGATAATAGTTTTGAAGACTTTGCAAAATAATGCAGAAAAAATTCCAAAGATCATGAAAAATCTAAAATATTAAAAAATAATATTTGAAATTAAAACTGGTTAAATCTGACTACTGAAAAGATCAAATCGGATAATACACTAGGATCAGGTCATCGGTTCAGACTAGGGCTGACCCTGAGTCTACGAATCTAAAATAAAACGATAGCATAAATAAACATATACCAAAAAACAAATGCCGGAAAAAATTTAAAAATATAATCAAAAATTAGAATACGTATCTAAATACGTATTCTAGAAATGGGGTGTTACACTACTTATTCTAATTTTCTGTCCATATTTTTTAATATTCTGCTCACCTCCTCTAATATTTTGTCTACCTTCTCAATAATTTGTTGGGAATGGAGACAAACTTTCTAATATCATATCCACATTTTCTAATGTTGACGTCTGGGTGCTGTGTCATTCAGGGGTATACTATACAAGTGGTATAGCTTGTAATCACCTAGAGGGGGGTGAATGGGTGACTAGCTAATCAAATGGTCAATTAATGCGGAATTAAAAACTTATTTGATGCAAACTAAAACTTCTTAAACTAAACACCAAATATAACACAAGTGTGTAGCCGGATTCCCCGTGAAGGGCTCTGAACTAACTCCTCAAGATTCCTCTAAATAAGAGTTGAGGCGTCGCGTTGGCTCTCTTGTTTGAATACTAGTGTTAGCAAACAATCCCCAAGCATATAACAATATGAGCACCAATATATATAAAGCAAATAAAGATGAAAGCAATATAAGCATGCAAGATATAAAGAAGTAAGAGATAGAGAGCAATCACAAACACAGGAGAATTATTTCGAGGTTCGAGCACACTTGCTCTACGTTCCCGTCTTCAACACTTGAAGGATTTCCACTATAAACCGATCCCACCGGATCACTTGGTGCCGCAACACCTACAAGGAGTTCCCACTAGAACTCTTGGACTCTCTAGTCCCTCTCTTGTTCCCGAACACACCGCAAGCCCACAAGCTCGCCGAGGTCACACCTCTATAATGAGTTCACACAAGAACCCGAAACACCGCGAACCCGCAAGTCCGCCTCCTCAAAACAAAGATGAAGTCTTTGGTGATCACAACACTTTGATCACCTAAAAATAATCTCACAATAACACTCCTATAGGATAGATATATCAATGGAGAGCTCAAGTGTTTGTGAGAAAAATAAGGATTGAATTTGTGGTGGAAAACAAAAGAAATCACTTTTCAAAACACTCTTGATAAACTCTCCTTTGATTTGGAAATATAGCTCTAAAACATGTGGATATAACCACTGAAATAGGTGTGCAAGAGTAGCCCAAAAACTCTTCTCAAATCTTGTAGAAAATAGTCCATGGGAGCCCCAAATAAATAGGCTCCAAAAACTAGCTGTTCGGGCCAAATCAGCAGCCCAGACGGCTGTCGGTCGACCGGCCTGGTCGACCGCCAACGGTCAAAAATCTGACCGTTGGGCCAGCGGTCGACCGGCCCGGTCGACCGCCAACGGTAAAAAATCTGACCGTTGGGCTAGCGGTCGACCGGCCAGGTCGACCGTGGCCTGGAACAGAGAGCAGATACTCTCTGTCGGTCGACCGGCCCGGTCGACTGGGGCTTTCCAGAGAGCAGAAGCTCTCTGGCGGTCGACCGGCCCTCCAGCCAAACTGGCGTGCACGTTTGTGCACGTCAGTCGACCGACTCGGTCGACCGACTCCTAGCTCGGTCGACCGGTCCGGTCGACCGAGCGGAAGCCAGACCAGAACTAAATAGGGATTAAAAAACTTGGCTTTTTGACTTTGATAACCATAAAATCTCTAAAATTCTACAAAAATAGTTTCAATATAATACTTTGATATACAAACATGTTTGAGTAAAATCAAGACATGTTACAAACATTTTGAACAAATTTTGTAACTTAGAAATTTTGGCATAAAACAAAATCTGTATTTTTCCAAAATAGATTTTTTCAAAACTTCTCCAAATACAAAAACAAGATATTTTAAACACTTTTAAAGCATAGAGTGTATGGATATGATCCACTACACATACATGATGAAATATCTATGTTTTTAACAATAAGCACTAAAAATAATGTTGGTTAAAGACATGTATACTTTGAATTCCAAAAATCAAACCAGTATTTTTCTAAAATGAAAATCCTTTTATATTTTTCCAAAGATAAAAATTCTTTAATGAAAACACATCTAAATCTTGTGTGTGAGTGTATATGGTATACTTGAGCAATCCACCAACTATTTTATCCTTTACATTTTATCTAGAAACAAAATCTTAACTAAAACAAACTTAGACTCAAGTCTTGATCTTGAAGGTCTTCACTTGAAGTTTTCTCTCCTTCTTGACTTAGTCCAAACTTAATCCAAATATCTAGACTCCTATTGAGTACTTGATGTGGTCTTGATGCATAGGCTCTTGAATCAAACCGTGCTAGCTCCAAAACTTTGACTTCAAATCCTTTGTTTAAGCTAAACACCAACTAAGATCTTGATCACAAATCTGAGACTAATTAAACACAAGATCATTAGTACTATAACTACATGAGTTGATCATCATCAAAACTAGAGTGATGGGCCTTTGCCAACAATCTCCCCCTTTTGATGATGATAAAACTCATAGAGTTATATATGCATGGATTAAAGTAAAGCTTCCAAGAAGCTCCCCCTTAACTCATGCATCACAATAAAAAATAAGATATTCAATGAAGCACATGATACTAAACATACATGTATGCAAATATAAGGAGATAAACATGCTAATCAAGCATAAAACTCATCAAATTCTTTTCACCTTTTTGCAAAAACAAAACAATATGCATAAACAAGAAATCTTTAAATATGCATATATACTAAAATATTTCTCCCCCTTTTTGTCAATCATTAACAAAGGGGTTAAAATAAACACAAAAAAATGTTCTCCCCCTTTTTGTTAGAAACAAAAAAATCAACAAAGGGGTGAACACAAATCAATCAATAAAAGATATATGCGATATACATTCATGAAGAGGAAGACGCTAAGTTAACTTCCCTACATAGATGCATTACATGAAGAAGGGATGACAAGCCCTAATTCATATAACGCATAATATGCAATGCATAAGAGGAGATGTGAAGCTCCCCTTACACACGTGTATCGCATAAAGAAAAGTTGTCAAGCTCCTCAATATAAGATACACTCATCATGAATCTATATGTAGAAGAGATGTTAAGCTCCCCTTGCATATAGACAATATAAATCAAAACATTTTTGAATCAAATTTTTGATAATTACTTAAACAAATTTTGAAATTTACTCAAGGTAATAAAAAACATTTTGAGATACTTTTGTAAATAAATAAAAATTTTGAGATACCAATTGGAACTAAAACTTATCAAAACATTTTTAAGAATCCAATTATAACTAAACAACACAAATTTTGAATCCTAATTGTAATTGAAACATTTTACCAATTGAAATACAAGCAATTGAAAAACATTTTACCAATTGAAATAATAATGAAATTTTGATACCAATGAAGGAAAATATTTTATATTTTGATACCAATTTAAATTTTTATGGATACCAATTAAAATAAATAGATCAATAGATACCAATTGAAATATATGGATACCAATTGAAATAAATAGATCAATAGATACCAATTGAAATATATTGTACATTTTGATATCAATAAAAATACCAATTGTAAAAAAAAATACCAATTGAAGATAATGCATAAGCTTATATAAAAAGTACCAATTGAGAAATCAATTGAAAATTAAGATTTAAATTAAGCTTAGTATAAACATACTTTGTGCTTTAAACATGTAAATATCTTGAAAATCAAACACAAACAAATCATATATATGTATGAAAAAGAAAATACTAATAGAAATTGATATTATTTGAAACGAAGCATACATATATAGAAAACAAAATATGAGTATATACAAAAAAATATCATTTGAGATACCAATTGAAAATATGATGTAAAACAAGTATATAACTCATAATTAACCACCCTTTTCATGCACAAGATAAAAGATATGTAATTTGAGCACACAAGGCATGGTCTCCCATCCGTCCGCCCATAAAGGGGTAGGTAGGGGTTTTCAAAAATAAGTGTTTGAAAATATTTTTATTGTGAAAACACTACCAATGAAGAATAAATAACTAGTTAAAGTAATTTTTGAAAAACTAGTTAAAGATCCTTCAAAACATGAAACCAAATCATATGAATTCACAAAGCATGCTAAAAACACAAGAATTGACACTCGAAATCTATAAAGCTCAAAATATCTCATGAAAATAATGTCATGAGCAAACAAATGAAAAGTGAGTGTATCATAATCATGTGAGTAGCATTATCATGAAACTAATCAATGAAGCTCAAAAACAAATATCACTTATTCAAACAAGTGAAAAACATGAAAATTCATTTTTCATATATCATAAAAATTCATTTTTCATCTAAAAATAAACTTCTAAGTATATGTATGTTTTTATCCAAAACTAATAATATGAATACATATCCAAAACATAAAAAGAGTCCATAATATAAATTGCATGAAGACAAATGACTCAAGGGGTATACATGTATATTTATTAGATTTGAATACAAAATACATATACATGAAGTAAAACATGAAAATTGGCAAAACAAGTGTAAATGAGAAAATCATCAAAACTAGTCTATACATGTGCAGGTAGTGAGTACAAATGAACAATGAAGTGCAAACGTATATGAATCAAATGTTGCTCACTACTTGTACATGTATATACACAAGTTTTGACAAAAACTACATCTAAACTAGTATTTACCACATGAAGCATAAAACATAAAACATACTTATTTTAACAAAATACTAAATCATGCTAAAAATAATTAATTATAAAAGCATGTAAATAAAGTAGGAGTTTAGAGATAGTTACCAAACCAAAGAACTATGCTCTAACTCTCCCAAACATGGTGGTTGTCCCACCAAACCTCCTTGATAGCGGTGCATCAAATGTGTGTCCATCAAGTCTATGTGCATCCACTACCAAGGCACCAAATCTCTCACGCTTTGTGAGAGCCCGCACCTACATCAAATACACAAGGTGGGGACTTTGATACCCATTTTGCTTTTGGGTCCATGAGGGTTAGCATTATAAGGAACCCAAACTTTCTTTTTAGCAAAATTAATAGTATTTATTCTATCATAATAAAATTTTACTAAATGGCCTTTGCGGCCACAATGTGTACACTTGTACACTCTAGGATGCATATGTGTATAAGTATGATCATGACGTGAAAAGTGTGCATATGCATGCATGTGTGGTGATGTGCATGAACATGTGGAGCTTGTTTCCTTTGAAACAAGATTCCAATTTAGAATGATTAAATGCAAATTTGCTCAAAGTTGAGCTCAAACAATCTATTTTTTTTCAAAAATTTAATCTCATTTTGATTAATAGTGGCATGTAAAGCATGGTGAGATTGAGAATCATTATTCTTTTTCTTTTTAGAAACATATTCTTTTTTTTGAAATAACTTTTCTTTTTAAAGAGTTATTTTCATTCAAAGCAACTTCTTTTTGTTTTTCCACCAAAATGATTTTATTTTTCAAAGCATTATTTCCTTCACACATGTCATTTAATTTAGAAAGCAAGAAAATATTCTCATTTTCAAAAACTCATTATCTTTTTCAAAGCATGCAATTTTATTTTTAAAAGATTCATTTTCTTTTAAAACATTTTCAAATCTAGTTTGAAAAGAATCCTTTTCTTTTAACATGCAATCAATTTTATTTTTTTTTTCATTTTCTATTTTTCTTTCTAAGCATGTCATATTTTTCAAGAAATTGTTGACAAAATGATGATCAAGCTCATCATAAGGCATATCAACATCTTCTTCTACCTCGGATTCGGTATTTACCTCAAGGAGGTTATCCCCTTGGACCATGTAGCATATGTTAGAAGCGTCACTTCCAACATCCGAGTCGCTCCCCGCATAATATTATTCTTGTTCGCCAAGGGAGATGATGATGTTCCAAACTACAAAAGCCGAGTCAAGATTAGAACCCTAGATAAATATTCATCATTTAGGGTACTCTTCAAAGCATGAATAGCCTTTGCATTAACCTCAATATTTTTGCCATTTAAACAATAAGAATCTTTAATAGTGGTAAAATAAACATGAATGCCTAGGGCTTTGAGGTACAAAGACATCTTAACCTTCAAAGTTTGGATGTTAAGAATGTCAAAGGTGGGAGGTGACATGAAATCCATGGTGTGTGCACAAATGTTGTGATTAGTTATAAAATGAGGATCTTTAACTCTAGGTTGTTAGACCCAAATCAAGAGACTTAGCTCTGATACCAATTGTAATCACCTAGAGGGGGTGAATAGGTGACTAGCTAATCTAATGGTCAATTAATGCGGAATTAAAAACTTATTTGATGCAAAATAAACTTCTTAAACTAAACATCAAGTATAACACAAGAGTGTAGCCGGATTCCCCGTGAAGGGCTCTGGACTAACTCCTCAAGATTCATCTAAATAAGGTTGAGATGCTGCGTTGGCTCTCTTGGTTGAATACTAGTGTTAGCAAATAATCCCCAAGCATATAACAATATGAGCACTAATATATCAAGCAAATAAAGATGAAAACAATATAAGCATGCAAGATATAAACAAGTATGAGATAGAGAGAGCAATCGCAAACATGGGAAAATTGTTTCGAGGTTTGAGCACACTTGCTCTACGTCCCTGCCTTCAACACTTGAAGGATTTTCACTATAAACTGATCCCACCGGATCACTCGGTGCCGCAACACCTACAAAGAGTTCCCACTAGAACTCTTAGACTTTCTAGTACCTCTCTTGTTCCCGAACACACCGCAAGCCCACAAGCTCGCCGAGGCCACACCTCTACAATGAGTTTACACAAGAACCCGAAACACCACGAACCCGCAAGTCCGCCTCCTCAAAACAAAGATGAAGTCTTTGGTGATCATAACACTTTGATCACCTAAAAACAATCTCACAATAACACTCCTATAGGATAGATATATCAATGGAGAGCTCAAGTGTTTGTGAGAAAAATAAGGATTGAATTTGTGGTGAAAAACACAAGAAATCACTTTTCAAAACACTCTTGATAAACTCTCTTTTGATTTAGAAATATAGCTCTAAAACATGTGGATATAACCACTGAAATAGGTATGCAAACTAGCCCAAAAACTCTTCTCAAATCTTGTAGAAAACAGTCCATGAGAGCCCCAAATAAATAGGCTCCAAAAACTAGCCGTTAGGGCCAAATCAGCAACCCAGACGGCTGTCGGTTGACCGGTCCCGGTCGACCGCCAACGGTCAGAAATCTGACCGTTGGGCCAGCGGTCGATCGGCGCGGTCGACCGTGGCCTGGAACAGAGAGCAGACACTCTCTGTCGGTCGACCGGCCCCGTCGACCGGGGCTTTCCAGAGAGCAGAAGCTCTCTGGCGGTCGACCGGCCCTCCAGCCAAACTGGCGTGCACGTTTGTGTCCTAACTCGATCGACCGGTCCGTCGACCGGCAGAAGCCAGACCAGAACTAAATAGGGATTAAAAAACTTGACTTTTTGACTTTGATAAAATCCCATAAAATCTCTAAAATTCTACAAAAATAGTTTTAGTATAATACTTTGATATACAAACATGTTTGAGTAAAATCAAGACATGTTACAAACATTTTGAACTATTTTTGTAACTTAGAAATTTTAGCATAAAATAAAATCTGTATTTTTTTCAAAATAGATTTTTTCAAAACTTCTCCAAATACAAAAATAAGATATTTTAAACACTTTTAAAGCATAGAGTGTATGGATATGATCCACTACACATACATGATGAAATATCTATATTTTGATAATAAGCACTAAAAAGAATTTTGATTAAAGACATGTATACTTTGAATTTTAAAAACCAAACCGGTATTTTTCCAAAATGAAAATCCTTTTATATTTTTCAAAAGATGAAAATTCTTTTATGAAAATACATCTAAATCTTATGTGTGAGTGTATATGGTATACTTGAGCAATCTACCAACTATTCTATCCTTTACATTTTATCTAGAAATAAAATCTTAACTAAAACAAACCTATACTCAAGTCTTGATCTTGAAGGTCTTCACTTGAAGTCTTCTCCTCCTTCTTGACTTGGTCCAAACTTATCCAAAGAGTTAGACTCCTCTTGAGTACTTGATGTGGTCTTGATGCATAGGCTCTTGAATCAAACCGTGCTAGCTCCAAAACTTTGACTTCAAATCCTTTGTTGAAGCTAAACACCAACTAAGATCTTGATCACAAATCTGAGACTAATTAAATACAAGATCATTAGTACTATAACTACATGAGTTGATCATCATCAAAACTAGAGTGATGGGCCTTTGGCCAACATAGCTGGTATATATGATGTGTCAAAACTGTAAGATAAATAAAAAATCAGAAAGTTAGATAAAAATAAATAAAAATAGATAGGAATTTCCATAAGTCCACCTTCTCCAAATGTTTGTCCAATTTTTCTGATATTCTGTCCACTTTTTCTGATATTTTGTCCAACTTCTGCATGATTCTATACACGATCACGAGATGTTACACCAAAAAAAGCCTTGAAGCATGAGTTTTAGACCTACAATCCTATAGAATCCTATAGCTACCCATCACCAATTCATCATAAGTTTCAACAGTTGCATCAAAATCAATCTCGCTCGGCATTAGAAAATTAAAAAATCCATATAAAAATTAACTCATCGGCAAATTAACTCATCAGCTCGGAGCTGGAGGCGAAGATCGAGCTCGGAGGCAGTGGCAGGTGGAGGGAGGGGATCTGACTTGATCTCGGGGGTTGAACTCGGAGGCAGAGCCGGAGATTGCTCGATAGAGGCAAAGGTCTAATCACGTCATCGCCCTTGTATGCTGAGATGGGATCATTGGCAAACGAGCTTGGATCGTCGCTGCTGCAGGGAACACTGCTGCTGCAAGGAATGCTACTGCTGCTTGGATCTTCCACGAGCTTGGATCATTGATGCTGGACGATATCCGACGAGTTTGGATCACTACTGCTTTTTGGATCTCCAACGATCTCTGACGATCTTGCAACGTGTAAGCAGTCAGAGCTCAGAGGCGGAGGGAGGAGAGCTCAGACATGACGAAGGAGAGCTCACTGTCATCGAGGAAGGAAAGCTCGAAGAGGACGAATCATGCCAGCAAGCTCGTGCTACTTGATCCCATCTCTCCTCCTCCTCTTCTTCCCTTTCTCTCTCTTTCTATTAAATTTTTTTGGAAAAGGAGAAAAGACTTAACAGTACACATATACCTGACCAAAAGGGTAGTTTCGACTTTCAACTAGTTTATTATTTTTATTTTATTGTTACATGTTTGATCTCTTATCATAATTTGTTATCTCTATATATATAGATGAATTTATTAGTTTAATTCTTGTTAAAACTATTTTTATATACATATATATTTTAGAAATTAGATAGATATTTTAAATTAAAAATTTATGAGATTTTTGGGCTAAGCTAGTTGTTCGGACATGCGCAGGATGTGCATGCTACCCAGGGCTAGTGGTCGGTCGACTACACGAACGACCGACGCACTGAGCTCAGTTTTGGACGTTCTGGCATACCAGACTGAGCTCAAACCTTGAGCTCTCTGTTTTGGTGACGGTCAACCGCCAATGACTATTTTTGAATAGCCTTGGCCGGTCAACTGGCCCTTCGACCTCGAATGTGTCCAGCTACAATAACGGTCAGAATTTCAAATATTAACTGTTTTTTTACCCAAACGAGCATTTTTCATTTTATTAGAGTTTTATCAGCTGTTTAAAGCCCAGATTAATTCTCTAATGATATTTATCTACCTATAAGTACGTGTCATCTGTACAGAATTCATACATCAAGAAAATCAAAGAAAAAACTTAAAAAATTATTTGAAAAGTTTTTAAAAAAATTCAAAGTTCAAGTTTTAAAGATCTTTCATTCCAAATCATTTTATACAAGTTTTAAGCTTCAAGTTCAATCTTTTCAGCTGATTTTTTCTTTCATAAATTTTTTGAGTCTCAAATCTCCACTCTAAATTATAAGAAGTTGTAAAAAGAGTTTGTGATCTTTTAGTCGCCAAATTATTGTATCTTTTTCTTCTTTGTGCTCTCCTTTTTCTGTCAAGAATTGAGGTTGAAGTTGAGCCTCCGGTCTTAAGGAATCCTTATTATTGAACTTAAATTGAGCTAGTGAAAATCCTTCATTTAGGTGAAGGCAGGGACGTAGAGCAAGTTTGATTGAGCCTCAAAACAAATCTTTTGTATTTGAGATTGCTATTTTTCTCACTCTTACTTACAATCCACTTATTCTATATTTCTTATATCATCTTGCAGTTATTTTATACTATTTTCTCTATTTTATTGCAATTAGGTCTTCAGTTTCACTCATTTAAGCAAGAAGGCAATTGTGTACCTCAACTCTTATTCAAAAAGAATGTGAGGAGAAATTCTAGAAACCTTCATTGGGAATTCGAATTCACTTCTTATTTTTTATTTGACCGCTTATTTGTTATTTTTTATTGTTGTATTTTCCATCTTTAGTTAGCACATCACTTATTCACCCTCCCTCTAGATAATTATCTTTATCTGATCAGACTGCGTTCCGTAGTATTTCCCATGCTTGTTTTTCCTTTTTTGCTTCCACAATTCTTACAAACATTATCTCGTCCAATACTTATTAGATGTACAGTAACGCCTCTGCATCTTTATTTTGATTGCTCTTCAACTCTGTCTTTTGTGCTTGTGCAGTACTTGAATCTTGAACATTATATTCAACATACTCGTTGCCTACAAAATCCCATAAATCTTGTGAGAGAATCAAGATTTTCATCATGATGCTCCAAAATTGATATTTTCCTCTTTTGAACACTGGAATCAATCGACTAAATGTTGTTGCCAAAATCTTCTATTGCCATCTTCTTTGTTATTTTTTTCATCTTCTTTTCACACAGTGGACACAAAACGTGATCAGATACCACTGCTGATTTTTGAAAAAAAATACAAATTCTGATGCCGCTATTGATTTTTGAAAAACACACAATTTTATTTGAATAACCCAAAAAATGTATACTTTTATTCAAAATTTTCTCAACTACAAATATTCTCATATTTGTCTCTTTTTTCTTCATTTTTCTTTGTTAAAAAATTGACCATGCGTCTTTTTTTGCTTCCACAATTCTTACAAACATTATCTGATCAAATACTTATTAGATGTACAGTAACGCCTTCGCATCTTTATTTTGATTGCTCTTCAACTCCATCTTTTGTGCTTGTGCAGTACTTGAATCTTGAACCTTATATTAAACATACCCGTTGTCTACAAAATCCCATAAATCTTGTAAGAAAATCAAGATTTTCATCTTGATGCTCCAAAATTGATATTTTCCTCATTGAACACTAGAATCAATTGAATAGAAATGTTGTTGCCAAAATCTTCTATCGCCATCTTCTTTGTTGTTTTTTGTCATCTTCTTTTCACGCAGTGGACACAAACTGAGATCAGATACCACTGCTGATTTTTGAAGAAAAAAATACAAATTCTGATGCCGCTGTTGATTTTTGAAGAGAACACACAATTTTATTTGAATAACCCAAAAAAAGAATACTTTTATTCAATTTTTTCTCAACTACAAACATTCTCATTTTTGTCTCTTTTTTCTTCAATTTTCTTTGTTAAAAATATTGACCATGCATCTTTTTGTATAGGCCATAATATAATACAAATTCATCTCAAAATCAAACTTTTATTTCTAATCAGCTACTCCATTAAAAGAAATAAAAAACTTCTAAAATAATCCTAATACAATTATGAATCTTAAACTAAAATTTTAGCACCTTTGATCTCAATTTATCTGTAACTAATGTTGTAAATTAACCCCAAAAAAATAATTAATGAAATCGCAAAAAAGGGGCTTTCAACTTATCAAATCTTTAGGCTGGTAGGCCTCAAAGATATTTGTTGCATTGGGGTCCTGTATCTTAACTTGATTGCTCATCTGCTCTTGTTTTGTTACAATTTGAACCAATTAATTGTACCTGTCACATTCGCACAAGCAAGTTAGGTTGAGTGGCTGTAAGTTGTTTTCAAGATAAGAATAACAGACATAAATGTGAGCATAAATTCGAAGTTTTAATCTGACATATTTTTGGTAGTGATGTCAATTGGCACTATGTGTTAGACTTGGAGATCACTTTGATGATTAGAAGTTTAATGGCGTCTCCTGCTCAAATTAGTAGCTTTCAAGATTAACTACTGTGGGATGACTTAGTTCAACTTGATGCAGGTTTTGAGAAATTTTAGTAGCCCACTTGCAAAGATCTCACTATTTAAACAATAACACAGCATAGGAAAACTAAAAGAAGTTCCATCTTTATTAATTCTGAAAAGAACTACATAATATAAATATACAGATTTTTAAAAAAAAACTAAAGGACTGTTTTCACGACTTGAACTTTGACCTCTCACTATATGTTTGTGTAAGATTTATAACACCTTAGGTTATTTCTTGACATTATAGTAAATCTAATATTTACGTAGGCCACTAACTAGTCTAGTAGAGAAATTTAGGCACCAACAACCCTAGCTTTTCATGCTAGTTGTCATGTTGTTATCTTTTTGGCAATTTTGCAGGAAACAAGTGTTGGAAAGAGAGAGTTTACTGATGGGGAAGTTGATAAGGTTCATCGAGGGGTCGTCGAGTGATCGCCGAGAAAGTTGACGACGAAGACGAAGGGAACAACAGCTGGAAGTAGCAGCAGCAGCAGAATCAGGCAGGGTCGGTCGACCGGTCCGGTCGACCGACATGCACAACATGCACAGGGCCTTAGGCGGTCGACCCGGCCGGTCGACCGAAAGACCCTGACTGTAAACAGCCAAACTCTCGGTTAAATTCGGTCGGCCGACCGGGTCGACCGGAGTGGAGGCGGTCGACCGGCCGGGTCGACCGACAGTCGGGTTTGGGCGAAAATCTGCTGCTCCGCAAATTTGGGTATTTAAGCCTAATGTTGATTTCTAGGGTTGTATCTTGTAGAAGATCCTTGAAAAAGAAAAGGCTGGAGCTCTCTTGCATTCAAAGAGGCTGCTAGCCATTGTAATCTTCTTCCATAGCAATTAAATCTCTCTCTGATTGCCCCGAGGACGTAGGCGTTGAGGCCGAACCTCGTTAAATTGGTTGTTTGCGTGTGTTCTTTTCTCTGGTGATTATTTGTGTTGTTTGGGTTTATTCTCTATGCTTGGAGATTTTTGAGATCCTCTTGGGGTTGTTGTCATCGGCGCACAACAAGTGGTATCAGAGCTTCCAGGTTGCGCTTTTCGAAGGGCTCGAGATCTGATCCGGTGGAGATCGTGTGTCGATCTCAGATCAGAGGTATTGGTGTTCGAGGAGATCGTGTGTCGATCTCAGAAGGACGCAAGGAGGGCTCGTGGAATCTGTGGTGGAGTAGATCCGGTGAGAAACTCGATTTAGGGTTTCAAGGGACAGGTAAAAATCCGATTTTTATCTGAGTAGAGATCTATTTCCAGTTGGTTATTCTTCCGCATAGATAGAGGATCAGAAATCTCAATGGCAGAGGAAAGTACTTCTGTTAAGACCATGCATCCTCATCCGAGGATCGACGTGATGAAGTTCAATAGTACAAATAACTTCAGGATGTGGAGATGTGAGGTTATGGATGCGCTGAATGCATCGAACCTAGAGGACACTCTCCTACTGGAGAAGAAGAGGAGCACGACCACTGATGAAGAGTGGGCGAAGATGAACAGGTCGGCATGTGGCTTGATACGTTCATGTTTGTCGCAAGACATAAAATACCTTGCACAACATGAGACGTCGGCGAAGAAACTGTGGAAAAACCATTGCGAAGAAATACCTGACGAAGAGTGTTGAGTCAAGGTTGCAGCTTAAGAGTAAGCTGTATCAGTTTCGGATGAAGAAGGGGAGCACAGTGAATGAGCACATCAACCGATATACGAAGCTTCTTACAGACTTGGTAAATGTGGATATCACGATAGATGAGGAAGATAAGGCGATCATCTTTCTGAACTCACTCCCGGCGGAGAGTATGAGACATTCACTCTGACCTTCATCAATGGAAGGCAGACTTTGGATTATGATGAGGTGTCGTCTGCACTGTCGAGTTATGAGACGAGGAAGAAGAGAGACATCCTTCTAGGTCAAACTCATCGGTGGAGGCACTGGAAGTAAGAGGCAGAAGTTCATCGAGGAAGGGCAAGGAGATTAGAGGAAGATCGAAATCCAGGTCAGGTTTCAGAAATCTGAAGAGGAATCAGTGTGCCTTGTGCGGAACTAGGACACTGGAAAGTAGAATGCCTGAAGGCCAAAGGTAAGAAGGTGGAGTCAAAGACCGAGGCGAATCTCGCACAGGCGGATGGATCGGATGATGACTCTTCAGTGTTCTCTCTCTCGGTTACTACCCCTACTATTTGTAACTCAGATAGTGCTGAGTGGATCTTGGATAGCGGAGCCACCTATCATGTGTGCCCGAACAGGGCCTGGTTTTCTAGCTTTGAGAAGCTGGATGAATGTTACACGATCATGGGGGATGACCATTCGTGTAATATAGAAGGGATGGGTACAGTTCGCATCAAGATGGATGATGGGATAGTTCGAGAGTTGAAGGAGGTGAGGTATGTACCTCAGCTCAAAAGGAATCTTATCTCATTTGGCACTTTGGAAGCATCGGGCATGGTGATATATGTTCGAGATGGCGATCTCAGGATGATCAAGGGCTCGATGGTGGTGATGAAGGGCGTCCGCCGAGGCAATCTCTACTACTTGAAGGGTAGTACGATTACAGATCAGGTGGAGACTTCTAGTTCTTCAGATGTTGGTGGCCCGAAAGTTTGGCAGGTAAAGGTCGGACAGGAAGAAGAAGAATCTTTGCAAGCTCCTGCAAAGAAGGAAATGGAAGGTGCTGCTACCTGCAATTTGGAAGGTGAACACAGTATTCTGGACAAGAAGAAGGTGAGATTCAGCACCAGTACTCACCACAATGAAGGTCTTCTTGATAGTGTTCACGTGAGTGTATGGGGGACCTGCTAAGACGGCATCGCTTGGAGGTCACAGGTACTTTGTCTCATTTATTGATGATTCATCTAGGCAGGTTGGATATATCCCATGAGACAAAAGAGTGAAGCCCTAGATGTGTTGGTGAAGTGGAGAGGAAAAATGGAGAGGCAGATAGGTAGGAAGATAAAGGAGCTTCATATTGGTAATGTTGGAAAGGACATGTACCAGTTCCTACAATTTGGCCAGAACACAGGTATTGCAACTCACTTCACAACAGGTACAGATGGGTTGGCTAAGGAAGTAATTCGTCCCTTGCTGGAGGAGGTTCGGAAGTTATTGTCTAATGCAGGATTGGACAGGTCGTTTTGGGCTGAGGCGACTGAGTATGCTAGCCATCTCATGAACAGGTCGACTACGATTGGAGGTAGAGCTCCACTGGATATTTGGTCTGGGGAAGCTGCTCAAGATCATTGTTTGCTGCGGGAGTTTGGAAGTCCGGCCTACTTCAGTGCCAAAGATGGCAAGGTGAATCCGTGAGCAAAGAGGTTTGTCTATTGGGCGTCAAGGGAAACAGCTACAGGTTGTGGGACCCCGAAGACAAGAAGATCGTGATGAGCAGAAATGTCACTTTTGGAGAGACTTCAGGGTTGAAGTCCATCGTCTCTCAGCAGGTGGAGAGGACGAAGACCAAGGGAAGATCGCAGCGGGTGGAGGTTGATGCTACTCCATCAATCTCCAGTTGGTTCGGCATCAAAGGATACTTCAGCGGAGGTAACACCGGGTGGAGTTCATGATACAAAGGTGATGCTGAACAGGTTGACGACATTGTTGAGGATGTCGAGTTGTTTGCAGCTATAGGAACAAAGGTGAAACCACGCTTGTGGGAAAAGAAGCATGAATCTCAAGCTTGTGATCGTGACAAGCTGAAGTTGAAGGCCATTGTTCTCCATGATGGTCGGGAAGAGGTTCATATGACTCGGTCAGACAGGTTCACTGCTGCAAATAGTGGTGCAAGTGCTTGAGCTTGATGAAGCTCATCTTAAATGAACTACGGTTGGCTTGATCCTTTTGGGCAAAGGTACGTAGGCAGCCGTAAAGGCGCAGCCATTTGGTGATGCAACTCTTATGAAGCTATTTGGGTTCTCGAGAAGCTGTTTGGATTTTCACGTAGAGGTAAAGAGGTATGGCCGTTTGGAACTTCACGTAGAGGTGGAGAGGCTTCACGTAGAGGTGAAGCATTGTGGCCAGTTGGACTTCACGGAGAGGTGAGGTGTTGTGGTCTCGATGAACAGGTGATCTTCGGTGAGAAGATGTTGAGCTTGCATAAGGAGGGGTGTGCATCTAGTTGAAGCCGATGATGTTTGGTGGGCTCTACGCAGACTTGGTTGGACCGTCAGTGGAAGACAGGTAGACTAGATAGAGCTAGTCAGTTGGAGAGTCAGTGTTGGCTCATGAGGAAGTCTTCGTGAGGTCATGAAGTTGAGGAGTAGAAGCCATGTTGGTGATCGGTGTATGAAAATTCTCCTAAGGTGAAGTGCAGGGAAGGCATGTGCGATGTTTTTCCGGAACAGTTGAGCAAAAGATTCCAAGCCGAGATCGTGTGTCGATTTCGCCGAGATCGTGTGTCGATTTCGCCAGGTGATAGACTAGGGTAGTATTGGAGATCGGCTCAGATTTGAAAAATCTTCGCCGAGGTGGAGAATTGTTGGAAGGAGAGAGTTTAATGGGGAAGTTGATAAGGTTCGTCGAGGGGTCGTCGAGTGATCGCCGAAGAAGTTGACGACGAAGATGAAGGGAACAACAGCTGGAAGTAGCAGCAGCAGTAGAATTAGGCAGGATCGGTCGACCGGTCCGGTCGACCGACATGAACAACATGCACAGGGCCTTAGGCGGTCGACCCGGCCGGTCGACCGAAAGACCCTGACTGTAAACAGCCAAACTCTCGGTTAAATTCGGTCGGCCGACCGGGTCGACCGGAGTGGAGGGCGGTCGACCGGCCGGGTCGACCGACAGTCGGTTTGGGCGAAAATCTGCTGCTCCGCAAATTTGGGTATTTAAGCCTAATGTTGATTTCTAGGTTGTATCTTGTAGAAGATCCTTGAAAAAGAAAAGGCTGGAGCTCTCTTGCATTCAAAGAGGCTGCTAGCTATTGTAATCTTCTTCCATAGCAATTAAATCTCTCTCTGATTGCCCCGAGGACGTAGGCGTTGAGGCCGAACCTCGTTAATTGGTTGTTTGCGTGTGTTCTTTTCTCTGGTGATTATTTGTGCTGTTTGGATTTATTCTCTGTGCTTGGAGATTTGTGAGATCCTCTTGGGGTTGTTGTCATCGGCGCACAACAACTAGCTTCCAGATTTACTGGCTGTGAATGTGGCAGCAGCAAGAGACAGCTCAAACTTAGCGTATCTCATTAGATACCATGTCCACAGCCTTGTACTCACGCATGAGGACAACCAAGCAACTATCCTTGTGCGCCGTCCTTGTCTTTTTCCTTTCTCCATAATTTTGGTCCACTTGGATCATTTTTCTTTTGTAAAATCACTGTAACAAATATATCAATGAGAAACGGCCATGAGTTGTCTCTTTAATTGGAATCGCAATAAATATATTTATGTTATAGTAAATTTTTTTCCCCCGAACTCACAATTAACATATTTTTAAGTTCTTTTTTACTCTTTGAAGACAATTAAATGACTACTACTATTTATATTTTTCGTGACAACTATGAAAATTGTCATTTTAGAGTCTTGGAGTAAACTTTTTTTTTTTTACTTCATGATAATGAAATGGTGACTTATGATGATGTCTTCGTTTTTAGATATTATATAATAAAATTAATTATCTCCTTGCCTTGTCTATCTTTGTGTGCCTCTCTGGACTCAACAGGTAATTTACCAACAAAGACACCTAACTGTATGATTCCATATCTCATCAGTTCATTAAGATTATTATTAAAAAGTTTCTTTTGAATCCAGCAAGCTTCTCTCTACTCTGAGCTAACAAAGACACCCTCTCCTTGTTCTATATTTAGCTATAGGCTCATACCCTTTGCTCTACTACTCTTGTGTATGCTATAATCCAGTGCTGTCTTCTGAGTTCATTCTCCAGGTAAATTAAGAAGGAAGCTTTGAGAGAGAAACCCATGGCTGAAGAGGACACAAAGAAAGTTGAGGTTGCAGAGGTCTCCACAGAGCCAGCTGCTCCTACTCCTCCACCACCACCACCGGCGGCGGCGGCCGAGGCTCCGAAAGATGTTGCGGAGGAGAAGGAAGTGAACCGACTCCGCCGCCGGCCGAAGAGAAGACTGATGACTCCAAAGCTCTTGCTGTTGTGGAGAGTAAGACCCTCTTCTTGTTTATTTGTTTGTTTTTGTTATTTTTTGGTAGGATTTTCTTTTAGTTGTATAATTATGAAGCTGTGTTGTCCGTTTTTTATTTGTTTTGGTGAGGGGTTGTTCTTTGATTCTTAATTCATAATAGTTCCTAAATTCCTAGTACTTTTTTTTTTCTAGGTGGGAATTTTCTGAAAATTTGACATAATAATAGTAAGATTGCAATGAATTCTGCTGTTAGAGGATAAATATATGTTCAACAGAATTTGTAGCAAATTCTTCAATAAAATACAAGTTTCTAGCAAGCTAAAGCTATGTCCAGACTCCAGAGGGTTAATTATTTCAGACTGATATTTGATTTCTTATTAAGAATTGGACCCTTTTTCCTTTTTCCCAAATTGCTCTACTTCTCTTGCTTTGGGAAGCATTATTTGTGACCTTATTTAATAATTATCTCCTCTTAGGATTACTACCTTTCTGATTAATTCATGTTCTTCATGTAATTTCCCACCTGGTTCCTAAACAAAATTTTAACCAATTTTAGCATATCTGTACGAACTCAGTGTTATTTTGTTCATAGCTAGCTCCCTGTTTGTGTCAGATCTTGTACTTCTCACAGAGAATTCCTCAAATTCTCTATTGTCTCAAGAAGCAGTTTAATTATCACCTCTTGATCTTTACCCGTTGTTGATATTAAGATCATGTTCCCATGACTTCCCTTTTGGATTGCTGTGTGCAGTCAGAGGATGTGTCTCCGTCGCGAATCAGGCTTTTATTTTTTTTTTTTTACTCTTTTCGGATGTTGTGTCGGCAAGGTGAATTTTTCGTACAACTGTTGGGGGAAATCATTTGCATCTTTAATGGGCTCGGGTTGGCCCCTTCACGTGCATTGGGATGGCTCGGAGTGGGAGAGAGAAAATATTTTTTGCTCTGAGCCTGTTCATCAGTTGTGATGGATGACCCATAACGAGAAAAATCATCACCTGATTCTTCAAGTGGGAGCCAACCTCACCTTTTTTAATAGTTGCGACAATCTTCTTTATTTTTTTTTCTTGTTAAAATTTGAGTGGTTCTGGCTTTTGGCTCTATGTAACCATGCATGCATGCCTTTTGCTGTAACTAAGAGCTCATCGTCAGTAGTATGTGTGTTCAATGTTCATCATATATAAAAGGGTCATTTTCTCATTGGAGTCACACACCAAATTGTTACTCCACTCCAAGGTTGCCGACAATCACAGTCTAACCAAATAGGTAGATGATGGATGCTGTTGTACTTTGTTGTGGCAGTGGCTTCAAATGCAAAAGATGGCTAACACAATTAGAGATTCAAGTATCAATAATAGCTAATAAAGATAAAGAAAACAGCACATCAGTATTAACGTGGTTCAATCAATGTGACTTACGTTCACGGAGAAGACAACAAGAGAATTCACTAATCAAAGAGAGAGAATATAAGAGATTACAACTCTAATCTCACTTACACTCAGCCCCACAACACCCAGCTTATATAGGAACAAAGCAGAGAGGAGGAGAAGAAGAAAGAGAGGATATTACAAGAGTTCAGCTGAACTTTTCTCTTCTTTTTTTAATTTCAGCTTTTCAAACATTTCCATATCATCCCCTTTATAACCTTAAATTGACTAATAAGTCTTAACACATCACTCTCACATTATAAAATACTATCATGTCAAAACGGGTGATGAAAAGTGTCTAATTCAAGCAATTAAACTCATGATTCCAAATCTTACTTGGTGTGCTGACAAAACATTTTATGCACACAAAAATGTATAGACAGTCATCACTCTCACATTTCCTATAGGATTAATAGTTTGGGCTAATTTGTCCATTAACTCATTAATAAAATGATTTGGATAATCTCAGTTGATGCTGATTAAGATAAGGCAAGCATGCTTTATGTGACAAAGCATGCATGTTTGTATTCAAGTCACTCTAAGAAATCTTCACCATGACTCAAATACACAATAAATTTCTCCACCTTAACTCGAACATTATCAACTATCCTTCGAATTCTTGTTGTCTTCTCTAGCCCTTACGGGCTCAACCTTCGCCACTTTTAACACCAAGTACTTTTAGACAGTGCTCAAACTTGCGCGAAGGTACATGTTTTGTCATCACATCTGCTGGATTATATGCAATACCAATTTTTTTAACGTTTATGACTTTGATTTCTCGAATGAAATAATACATGACATCAATGTGTTTGTTTCGCTCATGATACATCTGGTGTTCATCAGATGCATAGCACTTTGATTGTCATAAAATGTTATAATTACACCCGGTGTAAGCTGAGATTTTCAACTAAACCTCTTAATAAATAGTTTATTTCAGTCCTTCTGTGAGTGTCATATACTCTGCCTTCGTAATAGACAAAGTAATTGTCGACTACGAAGTCACCTTTCAAGTAGTGACGCAACCTAAAAGAGTGAAAATATAACTTATCAAAGATCTCCTTCTATCCAGATTGCCCACATAATCTGAATCCAAATATCTAACAATTTATAATCAGAATTAGTTCCACTGCCAAAACATATACCAATATTAGTAGATCCTTTTAAATATCGCAAAATTCATTTCATTGCATGCCAATAGCCTTTTCCGGGTCTATCCATATATCGACTTAAGACGCCGACTGCATGTGAAATATCTGGATAAGTGCACACCATGACATACATAATGTTTCTAACTGCACTTGCATAGAGAATACGAGACATATACTTTTTCTCTTCTTCGGTCTAGGGGGAGAAGCCTGCTGAAAGCTGAAAATGAGCAGCAATTGGAGTCTTCACAGGTATGGTATCAAGCATGCCAAATCTCTATAACACCTTCTCGATGTATTTCTTCTAAGATAGGAACGATTTCCTTCTTGCCTATTCCTATGAATTTTCAATCCTAAAATCTTCTTCGATGTTCCAAAATCTTTCATCTCAAACTCTTATTTGAGTTAAACTTTCAACTTATCAACTTCACTCATGTTTTTAGCTACAATCAACATGTCATCAATATACAAAAACAAATATACAAAATGACCATCATTGAGCTTTTGATGATAAACACAACCATTATGTTTACTCTTAGAGGAACCATGCTCAATCACTAAAGTATCAAATCTTAAGTACTATTATCTAGATGACCACTTTAAACCATAAAGAGATTTCTTTAACATGTACACGTGATCTTTTTGCCTTCAATAATGAAGCCCTCTGGTTGATGCATAAAGATCTGCTCCTCAAGTTCGCCATGTAGAAAGTCATTTTCACGTCAAGTTGCTCAAGCTCCAGATTGAATAAGCAATCATGACTGGCAACACGCGGATAAAGTTGTGCTTCATAACTGGAGAGAATACTTCATTAAAGTCAACACCCTGTATCTAACGTACCCTTTGACTACGAAGCGTGCTTTGTCTCTTACAGACTCAGCACCTAGAATTTCTTCTTTCTTCTTGAAGACTCATTGTAGCCGATTATTTTCTATCTCTGAGGCGGCTTAACTAACTCCCATGTCTGATTCTTTGTGAAGAGATTTTATCTCTTCAGTCATAACAACAGTCCATTTTGCAACTTCATCAGAACTAATAACCTCCTTGTAAGTAGAAATCTCTGAAATCGCAATAGATTTTGTCACACTTAGAGCATAAGCGACAGTGTTCTCATAGGCATATCGCTTAGATGGATAGATCTGCCTTCTTTCCCTCCTTGTGGCAATATTGTATTATTTCTCTAGAGATATATCATCACCGAAGTTGAACCTTGAGCATCATCAACTGATTCAATGTGAGTGCTCTCCTGCACTCCTTTTGAAGCTTTATTCTCTAGCTTTACCTGCTTGCTATCTTTCTTTCTGAACTTGTGGAATCAGCAATAGGCTCCTTTCTCTATTGAAGTATAAAATTTTCATCAAAAATAACATCCCTACTAAAAACTAATTTAGGTGATATAGGACTAGAACGCATGTATCCCTTACCCTAGAAGCATAACCAACAATATAGCTTACTTTGCCCTAGATTCAAGCTTACCATTATTTACATAAAAATAAGCAGGACAATCAAATATTCTTAAGTGAGAGTAGTTAGCACGGGTACCAGATCATACCTTCTCAGTAGTTTTAAAATCAATGGCTGTAGGGAAGACCGATTTATCAAATAGCAAGCTGTACAAATTGGCATTAGAGAGCATACATCGAGCTCTCTCCAACAGAGCCATTTTCATCCTTTCTGCAACTCTATTCTGTTGTGGTGTATACTGAACTGTGCGATGCTGCACAATTCTTTCATTTTCGCAAAATTGATCAAACTCTGTGGAATAGAACTCCATTCTGTTGTCAGTCCTGAGGCGCTTCACTTTTTCCTATTTGTTTTTCGATTATAACCTTCTACTACTTAAAGGTAGCAAAAACATCACTTTATACACCCAAATTTTCTAAAATAATCATCAATTAAAATTAGAAGATAACGAGCTCCACCTTTCATGAAATCTAAGAAAGACCCCAAACATTTGAATGAATGTAGTTTAAGGTGCCTTTAGTCCTGTGAAGACTTGTATCAAAAGAATTTTGTACTGTTTGTCAAAAACACAATGTTTACAAAAGTCAAGCCTTTTTATTTTCTGGCTACAAAGCAAAGCTTGTTTTCTCAACACATATAGTCATCTCTCACTCATATGCTCTAACTGCATATGTCACAAACGAGTGAAATCTAAGTCTGGGTGTTCTGATAATGATACAGTAGCAGCGCCTGTCACCGTGCTACCTTGAAGGATATAAATGATATTCACCTTCTTTTCTCATAACAAGAGATCCTTTACTAACACTTAAAACTCCACCTTTAGCTGAAAGCTTATAGCTATTGAGTCAAGGGTATCCAAAAAATCAAATTTTTCTTTAAATCAGGCGTATGCCGAACGTTACCCAATGTTCAAACAACACCATCATGCATTATCATCTTAATTGAACTAATACTAATTGTCTTGCAGGGCATGTTATTCTCCTTAAGACATTCTCATAATCAATTGGCTGGTAGGTCACAAATCAGTCTATGTAAGGACATATGTCATAAAACAATCAAAATCAAGAACTCACTCATCTCATGAATGGTTATCAGAGACGATAACTGAAAAAATCTCATGTGTTGTGGAGACTTCTTCTGCAACACTAACAGATGAAGATTCCTCATATTGAGATTTTTCTCTTAGCATTTTTTTGAGCTTAAAACAATCTTTTTTATAGTGTCTAAAGTTATGACAATAGTGACACTCAATATTTTTCTTTAACTTAGATTTAGATTTAGATTTTTTTCGAGATTTATCTTGACCCTTCTCTGTAAGATCACGAATGGACAAGCCTTCAGCTTGATCTCCTCTTCTTATGACCGACACTTTCTGCTTACTCCTTAGAGTGTAATGCAAACTTGACATCTTCTAAAGAAAGTGTCTCTACCGTAAAGCATTCTATTAGCAAAATTTTTGAAGGAAGGATGTAATAAGCATAATAAGATGAGAGGTTGATCTTCTTCATTTATTCTAACATCAATATTTTTCAAATTCATAAAATTTTATATAGCTCATCTAAGTGGTCTTTAATTGGCATACTTTCCTTCATGCGAAGGGTGAAGAGGTGCTCCTTCAAGTAAAGATTATTGATCAGGGACTTAATCATATATAAGCTTTCTAATTTGAGCCACAAACTGGCGGCGGTATCTTCATCGGCAACCCCCTGCAAAACTTTGTTGGCTAAACAAAGTTTTATGGATTTATGCTCTTTCATTTCAAGTTCTTCCTTCTCATCCTCGGACATGATTTGGTAACTTATCATTACCGAATAAGACTTTTAACTAGCTTTTGTTGCACTAATAGAGCCTATATTTTGACACTCCACAAGCTGAAACTATTTCTTCTGTCGAATTTCTCTGCTTTGTACTTGCTGAAACCGTCTTGAAATTAAAAGAAAATAACACTAGCTTTAATATCAGTTTGTTGTAGCAGTGGGCTTTTAAGACAAGAGATGGCAAATATAATTAAAGATTCAATTAGCAATAATAGCTAATAAAAACAGACAACAATACACTTGTATTAACGTGATTCGATTATTGTAACCTACGTCTATGGGAGAAGACATCAAGAGGAATTCACTAATCAAAAAAAGAGAATACAAGATATTATAATTCTAATCTCACTTACACCCAAACCCATAATACCCAATTTTTATAGGAAGAAAGAAGAAAGAAAAAAGAAAGAGGATATTACAAGAGTGCAACTAAACTTCTTTCTTCTCTTTCTATTTTTCAGCGTTTCAAACCTTCTCGTGTCATCCTCTTTTATAGCCCCATGTTCACATTAAGATAATAAGTCTTAACACATTACATTCAAATTATGGTATACTACCACGCCAAACTGGTAATGAAAGGTGTCCCTTTCAAACAATTAAACTCATAATCTCAAATCTTACTTGGTGTGCTGACAAAACATTTCATGCTATAAAAACTTATAGGCAATTATCACTCTCACATTGCCTATACGATTAATAGACTGGGCTAACATTATCCATTAACTCATTCATAATCTGATTGGATAATCTTGATTAGTGGGTGATTAAGACAAAGCAAGTATGCTTGAATGTGATAAAGCATGCATGCGTGTATTCAAGTCACTCCAAGATATTCAACCTCGACAGGTCTTTATATTTTTTTCTCGAGGTGATATTTCCGTTAGGGCTGGAGAATGCAATGTAATACCCTAAATTTTGTATATGTATCCTTTTACGGTTTTCGACGTTTTGATCGTCCACATGTCATTTCATATACGTATTTTTCTCCGTTTGACCTGAAATTTTTGCAAGAGACTCTACACTGGTACTAGATTCTAGCCAAGTAATTCATAATTTTTCTTTCTAATAATTATTTAATTAAATATTTTCTCTCTCCTCCTAATTTTCTTTTCTTTCTTTTCAAAATTCATGTCTTTAACAATTTTGTTCATTTTTATTTTTTATTATTTTCTCAAGGGACATTTACACATAACCCTCTAACAAATTACTATTTGCATTTTCATTTTTTCTTTTCTTTTTCCTTTTTGTTTCCTTTTCTCTGTTTTTCTAGAAGCTTCTTTGCTTCTCCAAGAAGCCAAGTTTCTTGGCTTCTCAAAGAAGCCTCCTCCCTTTCCTTAACCTCTCCCACACCTACCCAACCTTGGCGGCCAACTCCCTCTCTCTCTCCACCATTATCTCTCTAAAAATTATACAAAACCTCCTCCAAAAATTCTCTAAAAATCATAAAATCCTACCACCATCTTCTACAGCCACTACAACATCATATGGCTTCTCTACACCTTCCTTAGCCAGCCCTAATTTTTCTCCTCCAAAAGACATTAAAATCCCACTCTCTCTAAAAAAACCTCTTTTTCTCTCTAAAAATCCTACAAAATTACGATAACACCATGGATGCTCCTAAAACATCCTAATATAATCCTAGGCCTAAACACAACCCCCATATTTTTCACATAATTTTTATCTCACTAAAAGTCCCTAAAACACTCTTTCTCTCTCTTCTTTCTAACTTCTCTAACTTTTCTCTCTCCTCCCATCATATCTTCATGTCCGGCTACCCCTTACCCCCACTGGATTCCCCTCACTTCCCTCTACATTCCATTATTTTTCCAAATTTTTCTTCAATTTAAAAAATTTTGCAACACTAATTTCTCACTCCTCTTTATTTTCTCTCTCTTCATTTTCTCACACTCTCTCTCTTCACTTGTGCAGGTCGCTAGCTATAGGAGGCTACTTCTCTCTCCCTCTATCTCCCATAAGCCATCATACACCTATCCACCCTTCTCTCTCCTCCAAAACCAAAGCCCTAATTTTCTCTCTCTAGATTTCTGTCTCTTCCTTGCATCTTCTCTCTCTAAAACACCTCTCCATGCCCTCTTCTTCCTCCTACAGTCCCTGTACAGCCCTTGGCTGCCCAAGTGCACACACGTGCACTTGATGTCGGGTATTTTCCCGATATAGGTGAGTGCTCTCCCTTATTGCATATGTGCATATACACACATATACGTGTATATTTGTACACGTGCATGCATATTTCATGTTCTGAGCATTTCAGAATTTTCTGTAATTTTAGAAATTATTTGAGCATTTTTGGATTTTCCTGCATTTTGGGAATTATTTGTATATCTTTAGGATTTTATGTGTATTAGAATTTATCTGTGTATTTTTAGAATTTTTTTGTGTATTTAAATTTTTTACATATTTATATGTATTTTCAGAGTATTTAAGAATTTTCTGTGTACGTTTAAGAGTTTACACAAATCCTAGATCACAAACACACACATAAAGAGAGGGAGACTAAGATTCTGAGGTTTGGCAAGATGCCTACGTCCCCGGGGCAGAAGAGAGAGAAATCTATTATTGATTTAAACAAGATACAAGAGAATTACAAGTGATTCTCTCAAGAACTCTCACCATAAATCCGTAACTCTAAAAATGGGTTACATCCTATATTTATAGGGAGAAGAAGAAACCCCTAAAACAGTTCCAAGTCGGGTCTAGAAATAGTTCAAACCCGATCGGTCGGTCGACCGACCCAAATGTGCGATCAACCGCCCGGTCAACAGCTCAATGCCCTCTGTCATTGTAAGACTTACTGAAAATGTCAGTCGACCGAGCGATCGACCAACCCTACTGAATTCCTCTTTCCCATGCAACATCGGTCGACCGAGCGGTCGACCGATCCAAGCCTTGTGCATATCGGTCAACCACCCAGTCGACTGAAGTCTTGTCATATAGTTAAAAAAAAACTCTATCTCCTATTTTCGCCCCTCTCTACATTATCCATCTCGGTGAAGTTTTTTCAAATCTAAGCTGAATTCCAATGAACACCTGGCGACATCGACACACGATCTCGTCAATCAATACACGATCTCAGCTTGAGCGCTCCAGATGAAATCGACACACGATCTCGGTGAAATCGACACACGATCTCGGTGAAATCAACACACGATCTCGACTTGGTTGAACGGACCAACCAGTTCCTAAAATGAATCGCCAACACATTTACAATTGATTTCAAATGATCACACCGGATCCAAATGATTGATTTAATCCATAATTGAGTTGTCATCACCACTAGCAACTCTCTCCAAACTCACAACGATCTCAACGGATTCAGATAATTGAATCAATCCAAATTGAGTTTGTCGTCTTCTCAGACAACTCTCTCCAAACTCCAATATCAATTGTAAAGATTTCAAATTTCAGCTCAGCTTTCCAAACGGAATGCACCATACATGCCTTCCAATACTCCATCGAAGAGAAACAACACTATATAAGCCGACCAACGAACGTGTTTATAACTCAGTAAACGAATAAAACACCATTCCAAATGACCTCAAGAAAAATTCAACATGAGCCAACACTGAATCTCAAGAAAAATTCAACATGAGCCGACACTGAATCTCTAAGCACTCCAGTCCAAATATCTTCAAGACGGTCCAACAAATCTGAGTAGAGCACACTAAATGCCAACATCGGCTCAACAAACTGGATGCAGGCCCCTTATGCAAGCTCAACTATCCTCTCACAGGAAGATCAAATGTTCATCGAGATCACAACACTTCACCTCTACATGAAGTCTAACTCTTCACCTCTACGTGAAGTCTAAATCAACTTCCATTGTCAATTCTCGTGAACCCAAATACACCAAATAGCCTCATACAGACTGCATCACCAAACGATTGTGCCATCACGGCTACCTACGTACCTCTTCTCAAGGGATCAAGCCTCTCGTAGTTCATTCTAATGAGCTCCACCGAGCTCAACCAACTCTCTTCTTTGCAGCAACGAACCCAACTGGCCGAGTCATATGAACCTTATCAACATGAGATCATGCTTCTTTACAACTCACCTTCGTGGATTCCCTTTGGTTCCTCTAGCTGCATCTGAACCATCTTTTTCAACATGCTTAGTATTCATATCGGCGACTCGATCTCTACCCGGTGTCACGACCAATGGAATCCCAGATGATACTAAACCAACTGGGCAATGTGGAGTAGCATCAACCTCCACCCGCTGCGATACTTATGAATTGGTCTTCATTTTCTCCACCTGCTGGGAGACAATATGCTTCACCATTGAAGCCTCATTCAATGTGACATGTCTGCTCGAGACAAACTCTTTATTTTTCAGATCCATAACTTGAAATCTTTCAAGTCTTCTTTGTATCCTAAAACACTAATTTATTCACCTTAGAGTCTAACATATCTTTCTTAACATCAATATAGGCCAGAAAACCAAATACTCAAAGTGAACCATGCTCACGAGCAGCTCCACTTGACCAAATCTCTAAAGGAGTCTTACCTCTTATCACAGTCGTCGGTAGCCTATTCAAGAGATGATTAGCATACTCAATCACCTCAGCCCAAAACAATTTGTCTAACGATGCATTAGACAACAAATACCAAACCTTCTCCAGCAAGGCATGATTCATCTCTTTGGCTACACCATCTTTCCCGTTTGTGAAGTGGGTAACAATACCATTGTTCTGACAAATTGCAAGAAAGAATCCTTGTACTCCTCATTATGATCATACCGGAGCACCTTGATTTTCTCGCCTGTCTGATTTTCCATCAGTCCTTCCACTTCACCAACAACTTTAGGGTTTCAACTCTTTGTCTCATCGGGTATACCCAACAACACCTAGAATAATCATTTACAACTGAGACAAAGTACTGATAGGCTCCAAGTGATGCAGTCATGGTAGGACCCCAAATATCCACGTGAACCAATTCAAGAAGACCAAACAAATGGTGAGTATCAATGCCGAATTTCACCTCTTTTTGTCCAGAACACAACTGTCATGTGCTTCCAAATGGTAGGTCGATGCACCTCCCAATGCTTGATTTGACTTCAAGCCAACTTGTCCGAGCCCATTATGTCATGATCTGGTAGAATCGCCATCCAAATGTCCTGAAAAAGCCAATCCAGTAACTACATTACCCATTAAGTAGTACACGTTATTAGGTCTAATGCCCTTCAGAACAACCAACTGTAGGATCACCTAGAGGGGGGGTGAATAGGTGATGGCTAATCTAATGGTCACTTAATGCCAAATAATGCGGAAGCAAAAACTATTATGACCTAAACAAACTATTTAAACTAAACTCTACGTATAACACAAGAGTGTTGCCGAATTCCCCATGAAGGGCTCTGGACAAACTCCTCTAGATTCCCCTAGATAAGGGTTGAGGTGCCGCGTTGGCTCTCTTGGTAAATACAAGTGTTAGCAAATAACCCAAGCATATATATCAATTAAGCACACAATATATATCAAGCATGTAAAGATAAACACAATAGAAGCATGCAAGATATAAATAAGAGACAAAGAGAGAGAGTGTGAGCAATCGCAAACACAAAAGATTTGTTTCGAGATTCGAGCACACTTGCTCTACATCCCCGCCTTCGACACACGAAGGATTTCCACTATGCAAGATCCCAATGGATCACTCCTCGGTGCCGCAACACCTACAATCTCTCAGACTCTCTAGCCCGTACACACCGCAAGCCCACCGGCTCACCGAGGCCGCACCTCAAACAAAGAGTTCGCACCCGAACCCGAAACACCGAGTCCACACTAGGACCCGAAATAATGCGAACACACACGTCCGCCTCCTCAAAGAGTAAAGATGAACTTTGGTGATCACAACTCTTGATCACCTAAAATCCTCTCACAAAAAAACTCCTATAGAAAGATATAGCAATGGATGGCTCAAGTGTTGTGTGAGAAAACAAGGAAAGAGATGGTGGAGGAAAACTCAAAGAAAATCTCTTTTAACACTCTTGATAAACTTTCCTTTGATGGGAAATATTTGCTCTCAATTTTGTGGAGAAAAACCTCTGAAAAGAGTAGGAAAAACTGGCTCTAAAAGTCTCCCCAAAATCTTAATCAAAACAGCCCCCAAATGCCCCATTTTATAGAGTTTGGAAAACTAACCGGTGGGGTCTGTCAGGCCTGTCGGACGACGCCGGTCGTCCGACCAACGGTCATATTTCAGACCGTTTGAGCATTCGGTCGACCGGTCGGTCGACCGAGTCAGGATACAGAGAGCAAACTCTCTGTCCAGTCGGCCGCGCAGTCGACGGGGCCTTTCCAGAGAGCAGAGCTCTCTGGACGGTCGACCGGGTCGGTCGACCGGCCTCCTGCCAGATACGGGCGTGCACGTCTGTGCACGTCGGTCGACCCTGAAGGTCGGCCGACTTCAAGCTGCGGTCGACCGTCCCGATCAACCGGCTGAAGCCAGGAAACAAAGTAAAGGGATTAAAAACTAAGTCTTTTTGATTGAAGTAAAATCCCATAAAAACATAGAAAATCTACAAAAATAGTTTTACCAATATACTTTGATAATCAAACATGCTTGCACAAAATCAAGACATGTTATAAATGATTTGGACTATTTTTGTAAGTTGAAAATACTGGCTCAAATGAAAACTGTATTTTTCCAAACTTGATATTTCTAAAACTTGTTTTTCCAAAACTTCACCAAGTACAAAAACAAGATATTTAAACTTATTTGAAGTATTGAGTGTATGGATATGATCCACTACACAAACATGGTGAAATATCTATGTTTTTGACATTAAGCTCTAAATATGGTTTTGGTTAAAACATATAAACTTGAAAACCAAAATCCAAACATGTATTTTCTAAAATAGAAAATCTTTTGTAAAAACAAAACTATCAAGAGTGTGTGTGTGTATATGATATACTTGAGCAATCCACCAACTATTCTATCCTTTACATTTTAACTAAAAATAAAATCTTCTAAAAACAAACCTAGACACAAGTCTTCATCTTCTTGAAGTCTTCACTTGAAGCCTTCTCATCTTCTTGACTTGGTCCAAATACGATCCAATGGCTCTTGGATCAAACCGTGCTAGCTCCAAAACTGATTTTAAATCCTTTGTTGAAGCTATGCACCTACTAAGATCTTGATCATAAATCTGTCACTAATTAAACACAAGATCATTAGTAAACATAATTACATGAGTTGATCATCATCAAAACTAGAGTGAAGGGCCTTTGGGCCAACAATCTCCCCCTTTTTGATGATGACAAAACTCATGAAGTTATATATGCATGGATTAAAGTAAAGCTTCAAAGAAGCTCCCCTTAACTCATGCATAACACATAAACAAATAGATATGCAATAACGCTCATAAACATGTATGCAAATGTATGGAGATAAAACATGCTAACAAGCATAAAACACATCAAATTCTTTTTCTCCTATTTGCAAAACAAAACATATATGCATAAACACAAATACTACTCCCCCTTTAGCAAGGAAAACAAATACTTCTCCCCCTTAAGTAAGGAAAACATGCATATATCTTAAATACTTCTCCCCCTTTTTGTCAATCATCAACAAAGGGGTTAAAGTAAAAACAAAACCAACAAATTTTTTCCCCCTTTTTGTCATAAATAAATAGACCAATAAGGGGTGTAAACAAATAAGTCAATAAAAGGTTATATGCGATATACATTCATGAAGAGGAAGACAGTAAAGTAACTTCCCTACACATATACATTACATGAAAGAGGGATGACAAGCCCTAATTCAAATAACGTATAATATGTAATGCATAAGAGGAGATGTGAAGCTCCCCCTACACACGTGTATCACATAAAGAAGAGTTGTCAAGCTCCTCAATATACAATATACTCAACATGAATCTATATGTAGAAGAGATGTTAAGCTCTCCTTGCATATAGGCAATACAACTCAAAAATCTTTTGAATTTTTCTTATAAAACAAAATTTTTAATTTTCTCAATAAAACAAATCTTGAGAATTTTTCTTAAAAATTTTATTTTCTTATCATAAACAACTTTGTGCTTTAAACATGTAAATCATTTTAACTCAAGCACAAATAACTCATATATATGTATGAAAAATAAGTATACCAAATTGAAATTGATACATACATATATAAGAAAACAAAATATGAGTATATACAAGAATAGAGTCAAATTGATACCAATTGAAACGATCCAATGATACTAATTGAAAATAACAATGTAAATCATGTATATGACTCATAACCTACCACCCTTCATATGCTCAAGATAAAAAATTTTCAATGAAGCATACAGGCATAATCGCCCAGCCATCCGCCCATTAAGGTTGGAAGGGGTTTTCGAAAATAATTTTGAAAATAGTTAAGCATTGAAAATCTCTTCAAATGAAGAATAATTAACTAGTTAAAAGTAATTTTTGAAAAACTAGTTAAAGATCCTTCAAAAACATGAAATCAAAACATATATTTTTCATGAATCATACCAAATACACAAAAATTGACACTCAAAATCGATGAAGCTCAAAAACATATTCATGAAATAAGGTCATGACAAAACAAATAAAGTGTGAGTGTACAAGAATCATGTGTTTAGCATTTCCATGAAAATAATCAATGAAGCTCAAAACACAAATATCATTTTATCAAACAAATCATAAAAATTCATTTTTTTTTCATTAAAACAAAACAAACTTCTAGGTATATGTATGATTTATCTAAATCTAACAATATGCATACATATCCCAAATATAAAAGAGTCTATTAAAGGTATTTGCATGAATGCAAGAGACTCACGGGTATACATGTATATTTATTAAATTTGAATAAAAATTACATATACATGAAGTAAACTATGAAAATAGGCAAAATAAGTATAAATGAAAGAATCATCAAAACTAGCCTATACATGTGCATAGAGGGTACAAATGAGCATGAAGTGCAAACATATATGAATCAATTTGTTCTCACTATTTGTACATGTATAAATCAAGTTTTGATAAAAACTACATTTAAACTAGTATT